>JAODJX010000040.1:14419132-14429568 GCA_026776945.1 Isichthys henryi | reverse complement strand
AGCCATGCAGATGTCTGCCTTTTTTATCATTTTATTTTCTGCTCTGTGGCCTTAAGATGGGAGAGCTGTGTGCTTCTGCTCCTGCCGGTTTCACAGAGAGAGGAACGGAGAGAACAGATTGGGGGAGGAAGGGGGCTTCTGTAGACCTCAAGATACTTCGCTTCCCCATGTTTGGCCCCCATGTTGGAAATAAATATGTATTAAAAATGATGCTTTCAAGGAAACTGATAATTAATGATACTTCATAATAGCAAATGTAAAGTACAGAAGGATGCCGCTGTTAAGATCTGGCAATTTATTGACAAACTGATTAAATCAATTATAATAATTTTTTTGTAGCCTCATCCCTCCCCAGGGGAAATCCCGTCTCAAATTGCCATGCCGTCTGGGGACACCCGCCTCCCCCTTGATGTCATGCCCTCCGCGGTGCATTACATGTCATCAGAGTCTAGGCGTCCCATTGAGACTTGTCCCATTGACTCATGGGAGGTGTAATAATGTCAGCATCCATGACGGGACTGATAGTCCTTTGCTTGGGGGTCCTTCTGACCCCCTCATATATCCCTGTCCCTGCCTCTGGTCCCTGGGTTGGCCGCATCTGATTCCTCTCCTTCGTTTAAAAGATCTTTGTAATTATCGTTAATTCAGCTCGGTGCCCGTTAATCATGCTGTGGGGCACCACATGCTTCTGTTCTCCAGTCCTCCCTCAGCTGCATGCAGTGGGATTGTAATATATGCCCTGGTGCTTGGGGAGTGTCGATAAAGAAGGCATTGACAAAGTGGACATCCTTGCTTAATGGATATGGAAGTGTTTGTAAGTGTTGGGGGAGGTGGTTAAACCAAAAATTAAAAGGGACTTCCGTTCACTAACCCTTTGTGAAATTTCTTATAGGAAATAAATATGAATCCGTCTTCCCCAGCTTACGTGGTAATGAAAATGGGGAGAATGGTGGGGTGGTACATTCAATCCGACGTTTTGTGATTTGCCCCAAAGCTGGTGTTTCATAGCTGAGAGGCCTTTTCAAGCCGTGTGTTCCAGGTTCGCAGTAAAAGCACATAGCAGCTACATGTGATGTTGTTGCTTTTTAAATTCTAGGTAGGGCTGTGTTGCTAAAGTTGTGCTGGGGCAGTGTGTGAAATGTGAGATGTGTTCTTTTGTAACGCATTATGGTGTAGATCTGTAAAGGCCGGTCAGAGTTCATAGACATTTAGAAAATGGAGGAGGGATGAGTTTCAGTAGTGGGTCATTTTAATTATAGTGTGTGAATGAAAATAGGCCCTTTGTCTTCACACAGCGGAGGGCTGTGAGTGCTGTAGATCCTAGTGTGCCGCCTTGCTGGCCACAACTTGGAAACTCGCTCCTGATTGGTCCCCCCCCTCACCAACACACTGAGTGGGCTGAACCGGACCAAGCCTGTCATCAGAGCCCGGGAGGCGGAAATCACGCCTCGGAACCTGCCTCCTGAAGTTCTGAAATTATGTGACAGACGGGATAAACGGGCAATAACTGAGTGGGCTATGGAATTTGGGGTGTTTATGCTGCTGATCCGGAAGACGCTACCCACGTGGTTTCCCAGAATTATCCGCACGTCTGCGGCCAAACGGTACCGCCGCTAATGGGCCAAAATGAAGCCTTTGTGTTTTTTAATTTGGTGCGGTTGGGGCCGCCACCTTTTGGCTTTTCGATTGGCAAAGTGAAGTTGCCGTCATTCTTATGAAGGAATGGTCTTTTGAGGTTGGTGGGGAGGGGGGGTGGGGAGTGGGTTGGTTGGTAGCCCTGTGAGAAGCCTGGAGAGAAATTTAATTACGAATCTTGTCAGTTCAGTGTAAATTCAGTGTGTTCGAATGTGGTGGAAGCAGGGGTTTCATCTTTGGCGGAGCCTGGATCTTTAACCACTACCAGGTTCCTCTGTGGAGTTTTGTTTTATTGGAAAGGGGCTCCGTAAGGAGGATTTCAGATCCTCTGCTACTGCTCTGCCTTATTTGTTTTTTGGCTTCGAGCCCCTGAAGGCCCCTCACTATTCCCCAGGGTCGTTTTAAGGTTTTTTTTTTCTTTTCTTTGAATGGAACAGGCCTGGGGTTCAGCGGCGAGGACGACGTCACTGTTTTGGGGCTCATATCAGCACAGCGGGCCCGACATATTTATATAACCTTCTACGTCTCGCCATTCGAGTCATTCCCCGTGCGTAGATCATGACTTCAATCAAGATTCACGCATGCCTTTGAAGTGTTAGCTGTAAGGTGTCGTAGCTGCAGAGCTGAATTTTACTAGCCGGAATGAAACCACACCGAGCGCCTTCTCCGTCCAGGTCTTCTCTTCCTCAGTCCAGATGGAACCTCTGTCACGAAAGGATTCGTTTTGAAAAGTAGGAAGGCAAGGGATTTCAGGGGCGTGAGAGCCCTTCGTGTTTTTGTTGCCCTTGTAATCTAACGTGCATCAGCGTCCTGTAGGGACCAGTCTCAGACATATGTAAGTGCGGGCATTTTCTGTTCTCACCTGAAGGAGTTTGTGTAACGGACCTCACGGCGTGCAAATGACCCCCCCACACACCCCCAGCACACTCTAAGGAGCCAAATGGTAGATTGGGTAGCTCCCCTGCTGGAGCCATTTGCATCAGCCTGACCACATCCTGGCTTCACGGCTTCACTTTAATTGTGTGCGTGTGTGTGTGTGTGTGTGCTAGTGGGCTATATGTCTGCATAGCATGGCTGTGTGAGCTAATCTCAGGATAATCCTTTGGCCGATCTTGGCAGGATGGGGTCAGGTCATGACCCCAGCCTCCTATCCCTTCCTGCCATCCCTGCCTTGTTTGTGGGGTTGTTGGCTGAGCCAGTCCTCATGTTATCTCCTGTCGTCACAGTCGACGACCACAAGGTCCCCCACCCATAGTCCTTTTACTGTGCGAGTCGGATAACGTATGTCAGCTAGTGTGTGACCTCTGTTACAGGTGATGACTTGAGGCCACAGCAGCCCTCCTTTCTACAGATAGGACTTTTTATTTTAAAACCATTAAAGACTTTTTCCTCTCCCTCAGCTTCGAGACTGGGGGTAGGAGTCCCAAGTCCGTACACCGAAAGTCACCGTGTCTAGTCTCCGGACCAGGTTTCCCAGAACCTGGCTACAGGCATAACCAGGACACGAGTCACACTCAAACACTGGCATGTTTCTCTTTGTGCCTGGCTCCGCCATCAGTCACCACGAGGGGGGTCAGTGTTCGCAGGCTGGCAGGAATCCAAGCAATTCCAGTGGACATGCAAAAGCAATTTCGGCAGCTACAGAACACCCCCAGACCTCATATTGTGAAGCGCCCCGGGAAGGTGGTTTGGATTTGATGTGGGGGGGACAGATCCCTAAAGGGGGGCACAGAGGACGGAACTGTATCATTTCCTTGTACTTAACCCCATCCCCTCCCCCTCTTGAGCTTTTATCTGGAAACTCCATTGTGTAAAAGGCTTCCTCTTGTGAATAACTGTAGGGTGCGTCTGCTCCCTGTGAATCCTTTATGTCCCTAGTGCGTGAAGAGTGGTATATCTGCAGATACGGCCCATGGTAGTCAAGGTGGTCATTAGCTCCTCCCCCTTTAAGTTTGCGTGGAATCCACATCGTCGTCATTTGTGTCTGCTTTGCCTAATGCACTGTCACAAGGAATTACGTACACAGTCAGTACATTTCCATGCACAGCTAAGCTGAGCTACAGTTATAGCTCCACTACGCCACTTAATCGGACTACTGCCCTTATCCCTGTATACATGCACGGGAGGGGAATCGATTTATTGACCAAAGTATGTCCGACTCCGCTACGATAGTTGGTGATATAGCTCCTCTCAGCTTGTTAGTATCGGGTGTTTTCCGGTTGACCTATTATGTCACAGACATAAAAAAAAAAAATTATAAAATGAATAATAATGGATGTGTGGACAAATGAAGTGACACAAGCTTTAATTGCAATCTGGTTAGAAGAACAGATACGAGAAGATCAGGATAGCATAACGAAATAAAGTATTTTGTATAGTTATGATTGTCTCGGAGAATGTGTGCAGCACTCATGCAAAAGCAGCGGATTTAAAACTTTAAGCTAATTTTGAAACATATGCTATATAATCTTGAAAATGAATAATCATTAAAATTTCAAAGGTTGTTAGGTTTTTTTTGCTATGACAGGGTAAAAATGTTTTAGTGAGACAAACTTCCTGCGCTATAACATCCGTACCAAATTGAAGGTAAGAAAAAGCCTGATCGTAATCTAGTGGACTAGTGATGTAAGAATTGGATGTGCATAACATGCAATGGTAGTATTAATATCATACATTGTCCAGTCCTACTACAGCCATTTTTCAAATTAAGTACAAAATACCCGCCTCGCATTGATGTCATTCGGCGCCGGTACCAGTTTTTATGCCAGTGGAACATCTTGAAGTACCATAATTTTGGTACCTGGTTCAGTGGATAAACGTCCTTTAGTTGAGCAGTGAATTGGGCAGCTTTTCGGTGCTGTACATTTTCTAAGTGATGTACGTCTTCTAGTATACGTCTGATTGGACGTATACTAACGTTTACATGTACTTAAAGTAGTTTCAGTCAGACTAACACAATAATTAGATTTTCTAACTGTGCATGTAAATGTACTGAGTTAGGAATATGTAATCTGAAATGCCGCCCCCCAACAGAAAAATTGTTCAATGCTGAGTGATTTCCATGGCACCCACCTTTTTAAGTAGCACAGTGGTACCTCCTAGGCAGCTGGGAGAGTGTTTTGTTAGACGGAGCTCCATAACTCTGGCCTCAGGTGAACAGAAGTTCTGCAGCACTCTGAGGTGGCTGTAATGTACTGATCAGTGGAGGTGTTTTCTCCAGAGCTTGGAGTGCAAACCGCAGTTTGGCAATGGAACATGGCACTGCTGTGTTTTTCATTAATTCGAAACGTCTGTCCACTGTACTGTTTGAGCCACATATGATCTCAGCTTTTCTCCATTCTATATCTGCACCTGTAAGCTACTTCAAAGGCTGTCGCATTCGTCTGCATGGAACAGAATTTAATGATGCATTAATTTTAACTTTCTGTGTTTAAATTTAGCCACGCATGACTCATTAATGCAAGTATGGATTTTTCTGGACTTTCGTGATCTGATGAGCTCTCATGGCACCCTATCGTCTGCTTGTATTTAATAGCACATCGGTGAGAAGTTTTCTTTGACGGACTAGGCTTGGAGCGCACCTTAGCGGATGTTAAAGACTGTATGAGATAGCGACTTTTAAGCTTTAGCTTATCCACTGACAATCACACATTAATAATTATTTGCGTTAATAATACATAAAGGCCAGCTACTACAAGCCCCTTCTGAGATATTGGATTACCCTTAGGGGGAATTATTGATCAGATGTACATAAAGACAGCAACTTGTGTTTCTTCAGTAATGGTTTCGATGGGAATTTAAACTTTGCATCAATTTGAGTGGTTAGGTTTACCGAAACTAGTCACGGAGCTCTTCGATGAGATGAGCTTCCGAGAAGGCGAGGTGAGGATTGCTCACATCCCTGAATCTTCCGTGGGCCGTTCGTTTTCCTCGTATGACTTCTGACGTCATGTTTTTCAGTCAGGGATTTGGCTTGCGCCGTTTTTGCTAAGCAGAAACACATTCACTTGGGCATGGGAGTCTTTCCTGAATTGTTTTGCAACAAAAATAAAATAGAGCGCATTTGTTGTTCGTCCCTGTGACTGATGTCTCAGAGGAGAACATATGTCATCGGTCCATCCCAGTTGCCTAGGTGGAGTCACACGAAGATGGATTACACCACCCTGGAAACCGCTGGGGAGCTTTGGGCGTTGTCTGCCATTTATAAACCATTGGGGGGGGGGGGGGGGGCGGATTTCTTTCACTTAAATTGATTTTCCCCACCCCCGTTGGTTTACGGGGGTTAAGCTGTTGGGGGTTTTATAAGGTTTGTAATTACAGTAAAGCTTGAATGTTCCTATTGGTTGGTCTTCCTTGGTTCTGGCCAATAAAGAGCGAGTTCATTGGAATGTCCTGAGTTGCTTGGTGAGGAACTGTGAGCTTTTTATACAATGTCTCTGAACGTGCGTGTAAGAACATCTATTTTGGAATGGCCACTTCCCCGCCTTTTCATGGGGATGATGAGGCCCCCACTTGGTAGCAGGGCGACGTGAGGCTGCCTCTCACCAGACGGTCATGACTATGAGCTGCCGTCAAAAATGATGGCCCTATCATCACCTGTCCCTTTGCCATGCTGCCTGTGCACTTCTTTAATTGCAGTGTTTTTGTGCCTGTGGGTGTCTTCTTGAGGGCATGGAGCTGATGTGAGGGAACACTCGCTGTCTGATTGGCCAGGTGGGGGAGGGAATTGCATGGTGGTTTTGTGTGTGTGTGTGTGTGTGTGAGTGAGTGAGTGTGTGCGAGTGTGTGAGTGTGTGAGTGAGTGAGAGAAACCGACCTCCCATGGGTAAGGGCCACCCTCACGCACAACGCAGGTTCAAAGTTGGACTTTGAACCCAGAGTCATGGTTCCTGTGAAGTCGAGAGGGCATAGTGTGCTACCTTTGGTCCCAATGGGTCTTCAGGGCACTGCCCCGCCAACCTGCTCTGTTTTATTATGGCAGAAAATGGGCTGCCACTATGGTTGACTAACCCCAAGGGGGAACAGAGGTCAAAGGGTCACTGGTATAATTAGGATAAGGAAAAAAATATCAATAAGCCAGGGCATTTGGATCTTCATATACTGTGTGTTTGTGGTGGCAACTACCTCTGCATTGCAGTCGATGTGAAGGCGGTGTTGCAGAACGCAGCCTTACGTGGTAGAAAAGGTCAGCGCCGTCTTTGACTCGCGTCGACTGTGCGTTCATTTACTATTTTTGCCCAGAGGGCCTTTGGTCACAGCTGTCTGCTCCCCAGTGACTCCAGAAGTGGTTCTGCACCCATTTCCTGCCACCAAACTGAACAACTTCTTTCACGCAGGACCTCGGCATGTAACGTGTGCCGGTTTTCAAAACCGCGAACTGGATCGCCTCTCATCAACATCACCCTGTCAACCTTTCTGCCTTGCCGGTTTCTACTTTGGTGTCTGATGTGGAAATTTTGACAGACGTCATACTGTTTAGGTGCAGCACCCCCAAAATGAATATGAAGGGGTGGAGGGGGGGGGAGTGTTCCTTTATTTTGCCTTTATTTTGCCTTTATTTCTTTTCAGGAAATAAAGATGAGAACCTGTGTGAATCCCCTGACATCGCTCTGAATTACTCGCACACTACATGCCCCACATCCTTTCACACCCCCCCTTCCCCCATGTAAACTTCAGACGAGATTTTGAAATCTTCCCCAGTGTGTGATGTCATCTCGGCAGGCACAAAGAAATGCGTCTGTAGTTATTTTGTCGGGTAGATGGATCTCTTACAGTTTGACACTGGAAAATTGCCCTTCTTGACAGGCTCTAAAGCATTTTATTATTTCACACAATGGGGTGTTACATCTTCTAAAAATCCAATTTCCTCATAGCGTGTTACCCTCCCACCCCTTGACAGGCGACGAGGCCCAGTTGGGCCATACCAGAGGTGCATGCCGCTCATTGGTGTCCTCTCTTCTTTGCCCCTTCCTCTGACGCGTACGCCTGTTCCTTTGGCACGTCTGTCAGCCCAATTCCCAGACCGACCCCCACCAGCCGTTTGAAACTCCACGGGGGCTGAAGGAACATTCCGAAGCCTTCCATTCTTGAATTTTACTCCCCCGCCCCAGCAGAGCAGCTGAGATGAAGGTGAAAACTAACTGAAACTGGTCTAACGTGATGTCCGCAGCGATATTAATGGTTTCCTCCTTTTCCATTCCGCCATCCTTCATGTCCGCAGCGTTGTTGGCGGCAGACATTGAGCCAATTTGTGATGATGAGTTCTGCGACAGAATCCTTCAGACATAATGCATAACCTCAGCTTTTGGGTCGAAGGACCTCGTTTGCCATATGAAGAACGCAACCCCTTGGGTTCCGAGGGGTGGTGTGCATCTGTGCTAAGCCCGGCACAGATGTGCGTTATAGCCTGGGGCTCTCTTAATCCCCCCTCCAAAAAAAAAAAAGAATAACAACAGCAGAAAGAGGAGACGAGAGAGGGGGGGGGGGGAGAAGAGAGAGAGAGATATATGTATGTATGTATGTATATGTATGTATGTATGTATGTATGTATGTATGGCTGGTTGGTTTTGTAGAACCTCGCCCAGGGGTGGCGTCTCCTGTGCTGTTCACATGCTGTTCCTGTGTTGTCATTTATGTACGGATAAGTGCTTGTTGTTCTTTCCTGTTTTTTCTTCTCTTTTTTTGTCTTGGGGTGATTTAATCCCTCCCCCGAATCATCAGAGGACAAGTACAGAAAGAGAATCCTACAGCAATATGAAGCTGAGGACTATCTACATAAATTCGCGTGAAATTGCCAGCCAGATTGTAAGAGTTTGCCGTTTGCGTGCAGCTGGGGTGGCTCCATGTGCATCGAGGGCGACACTGTAATTAGCTGTGTAACGCCCCCGCCCCGTCCCTGTTTGAACCATCTCCCTCAGTCTTCAAAGAACCAGTGGTGTTAATTGCATCCCATAATTAGCGTTGCCACTCGGAGTCAGTGTCAAGGTGCTGAGGAACCGGATGCAACCGCTTAGGAACACTGATTTGGCCTGTTTACGCGGAGGCTGTTCCCAGACCCCTGAGGTCCCCCAGACTTGCCAAGGGTTCAAAATTTGGTAGCTGTAGCACAAGCGATCACGGGGTACATTTTCAGGAAGATTTGTCTGACCCCCCTAGAGGAAACGCAGTGAAAAACAGGATGTGTGGTGAAGCAAGCTGGATAGGGAGTGTTTTGTTATTCCTTACCAACGCTTCCTTGTATGTTTATAATACCTGTATAGACCAATGTTTCCCAACCCAGACGTCCAGGACCCACAGACAGTCCATATGTTTGCTGTCTCCCAGATCGCAACACACCTGTAGCAGGTATTCAGTGTTTTTGATTGGCTGGTAACTGGGAGGGACCAGAAATGTGGACTGTCCAGGTGTCCACGAGGACAGGGTTAGGAAACAATGGTATAGATTATATATCTTGATTCCTTTTTATGTATCGATTATGTCTGTATACGCATGCACATGTATACACATGTATGTATAAAACAGAACATTATTTCAACTTTATACATGGAGTAAGCGACTGTATATGTGGATTGAACCTTTGTGTCCTTGTTTGATTCGCCATTAAGAAAGAACCGTAAAAACATCACACACACGCACACAGCACCCTAACAATGCAAGGAAACATGCAGCATAACGCATAGCTCTTTGCAAGTAAACGCAGGAATATAGACTGCCTGTAAACCAGCGTTGCAGTTAATGCACATCGGCGTCAAAGCGGTTCAGTCTAAGACTTGATTGTCAAATTCCAATTCGGTTACGTTCACATGAAGTAAAAATTACTCTTTTTGTGTGTGATGATGAACAGCTGGACTAAATAGGCTGAGGTTTAATTTCTGGCTTTGCTAAGAAAGAAAGGGGGGTGGAGGTGAGCTATTTTGTTTTCAAAATTTTAAGTGACGGATCACGGTGTTTGGTGTAGGGCTGGTTTGGCATCCTTGCTTCTGTTCAGCGCCTTCGCTGATGGGGAAGCGGGGTGGGCCAGGTCGGCAGACGGCCTCCGTCTCCGCCCCATCCTCGGAGCTGCTGGCGGGACCAGATCTCACTCCCCCACTCCCGCGTACGTGCCGCTTACTGCCACCTCATCTACCTGCGGGGGGAGGGGGTAACCTCCCAAACCGGCTTTTCCTGCCGTTCCTAGAAGTTGCTTTGATACATTTTGTGAATACGGATGTTGAGTCGTCATGTGAATCATTAGTATCATTATTAGTGGTGAGACAGCGTCACGGTTCAGGATCTATGAACAGTGGGTTTCTTTGCTTATTGTTGGTAGTTTTGTTGGAAGCGACACGTTCAGGGCCTGTGATCATGGTCTCTGTCTGTTTGGACCGAGGCCAATGCTCCATGTTAAATCCCCGGGCCCCCCAACACGTGTTAGTGCTCTGTGTTAAATCTCCCTGCATCTTAACCCTCAATGTGATCATGCTTTATTACTTGCTACTGACGCAACCTTGGCCCCCGCTTTATTTTTGATGAGGGTTGGTTGTTGAATTTACTACCCTCACTCAACGGAGCTGTTGCCGGAGGAGGTGCTGTAAGGAGGGTGGGCAGTTCAGCCGCTTTTCCCCGAGAACGGAACAGAAATGAAATTATCCTTGCGGTTTCGTGCTTCTCTGTAACTTTGTGTTCTGACTCATGACGTAGCAGTGAGGAGGTAGGCTTCAGTCTGTCGGGGGGGGGGGGGGGGGGTAGGTTGGGAAATTCGGGGGAAAAAACCACCGGGCTGAACAAATATAAAAACTTTGGTAAAAGGAGAAAGTTGAAAC
>JAODJX010000040.1:14400368-14412270 GCA_026776945.1 Isichthys henryi | reverse complement strand
ACCTTACATGAGAAGGATTTACCTTAACAAATCATGCAACCATTTTCTTTGCATCCACGGCTGTGTTTTGACAGTCTTTTGACAGACAGATTTTATTGTCCATCATAGTGTTTCGCTGTATTAAACGACTCCCCCTTGGGGAAGGGTGGGGGCATTGAGGGGCCCGGTATATTGCCGGCACCTTTTTAAAATGCAATGCATCAGCAAATGGTTTTCTGTGTTTGTGGTTCGAGCAGAGGGTAAATTTGGAATGAGGTTTTTATTGCCCAGAAATCACGTCTTTCTTTGCGTATGAAAATCCATTTGCACACCCAAAGCATGTGCTATTTCATCTACACCTGTACATTTTTTTAAAAAATATTTTTTTCAATGGGAATTATATTCCAAACTAAAGTTACATATGTGTAGAATATATTTAATATGAATCTTATATAGTACATGACTATAGATATTATTGATATATATTGGTGTTTTAGTGTAAGATGGTCTATATGAATAGTTTGCTAGCAGTTGAAACAGTCTTGCTGACAGGATGTCTTGTACTTTTTAAGCAAACAAACCTTAATCATAAACTTTGATTATTGTAATGTGTTCTTTTCTTTCTCCTGCCCCCAACTGTTCATATTTTTATTTCTGTGGTTATTGCTTTAAGGAAAATTCTTTAACACAGTACTAGATCATAAAAAAGTATTGTTCATATTGTAAGATTTCATATCTGTATAGGACAGAGTTTTCAAATTGATTTGTAAATAGCACTAATGCTTCTTTTTTTCTTTGACAACTACAAATGGAATAATTCTTAAAACTAAATAAAATATTGAATTGCATTATGGGTGCTTTTTTTTTTTTTTTAAACTGTTCCTCCTTCCTCCGTTTGTGCTTTGTGGTTGTGAAAATAAATGTTTGAATTACTAATTTTGGAGAGAGGGAGGGGACTCTCCTTTAGGTCCTGCAATAGGATCTTTAATTTTACTTGGGTGAGGGGGGGAGGTTGGGGTTATGGTAACAACCCTCCCCCCCTCTTGCTCAAAACAAGGTGTCTTAGGAGCATTAAACACAAGATGTTTGTCGTTTGCACTATGCTGGAAAATATGAATGGTTGTGTACCTTTCTGTCTCCTGAAGCTAAAAATTAATATTTATTTGCTTATTAAACCATAACTCATTTCCAATTATGTAGATTTTGGCTTAAGTGTACAGCTGCTATTTGGGACTGGAACCCACAACTTTCCTGACCTCTCCTCTATCTGCTGGAGAGTAAAAACTGTGTAAAGGAAAAAAGGAGCCGTTTCTGACCCAGTTTGACTACAATGGAGTTTTTAATTATGTATCTTCTAGCTGATGAATGTTCCTTCTGTCCTTAAATGACTTCGGCCCCCAGGTGGTTTCCAGAAAAAGGGGCTTCTTCTTTGGTCATAAGTGAAGGTGGTTTCATCTTCTGTTTTAGCCTTTAGATCAGGCAGCTGCGTGCTCTGCTAGGAAGCTGTGGCAGGTCCAGGTTGGAATTCAAATTCAGTCTGACACCTGTCTGCGCAGGTTTGTCTCGTCCATAAACACATGCCTTCCTACACACTTAAAGAAGATAAAATCCTGTATTGTCCAACACTAAGTAAATTACATGCATAGGCTGTTGCAGCAATTTGAGATCGGGGGGGTGGGGTCAGTGTTTTTATTTTTGGCTTTTGTTGAGGACACAGACATTCTCTACCAGGGAATGAGACTGAACAGAGCTACAGGGGTAATCCTGCCCAATGCACTGGCCTGGCAGCCCCACTAGTCTGGAAGCGTGCTACCAGACATGCTGTCTCCACCTCACAGGCAGGGTCCTGGCCTTCAGTGGGTGGCCCCTCGTTTCATAACCTGCCATGTCTGGGTACCAGCTGGAACCTGGTGCTGGCAAGCCTGGTGCCATTGACTTTCTCTGGGTACACAGAGTGCTTTTTTTTCTCCCATGCGTACCCAAGCCATTTAAAACTGGCAAAGTAAATCAGCCTGGATTTACCCCAGTTCCCACTTTACAGGACAACCGTGTGATAATCCTCTGTGACCATGTGTCACCTTGCACACACCACGTCAGATCCAGAGGGAGTGTGACACCAAGCCACGAGTCGCCCTTACCTCTGCAGTTTGTAGGTCCCATTCAACATCGTGCTGGAACGTCTATGATGCAGTAATGGTTGAATGGGTGTTCAGGTTGGCCACCTGACTGTTGTACTTAGAGTTGCCATGTTCAATGTGAGGCATTATGGGATGCTTCAGTCCATACCTCATGGGGGATGCTATAATTTTTGGGTACACTCTGAAATGCTTTATTGCAAGACTAAATAACAAAATCACTAAAATCACACAAACAATTAGATATTAAAAACATAAACAACCTTGTGTCCATCCCAAACACATGTAAACAATGTGACAGCAAACATTACCTAAAAAACACATCCTGTAAAAAGTCTCCTTGTTTCTGCGGCAGCTATTCAGTCAATGATTATTGCCTAGTTTTGTTGGCTGCACTATAATATATGCTTATGTAGGCAACGTAAAATGAATTAAACAACAAACAATATGCCATGTCTGCTTCGGGGGAAGTCTAAAGTATTAGCAATCGAGCGATTCCTCTCTGTCATCTGCTCTTTAGCTACTCTGATCTGGGTAGCACCTGCTGCATGTTATTTCAAGTCACTAGCAGACATCAATAACCTGGAAAACAGCGACTGGGGTTTAACCTTCGGCTGCGCGAGGCATCCACCGGTTTAGGGCCAACGGCGAAGATGACGTCGGCGTGACGCGAAATCTGACAGCGCGCGCGCAATTTGTCGGTTTGTGACGGTAACTCACCGCAAACTTATTATCTCCGCTTGTTTGGCTGGTTCGATGTGTTTTTCTTACGCCATTCTCTGGCATTCGAAGAGCTAGTGTCAATATGAAACGACGTGTGCGAAAATACGTACAAAGCACGTCACTTATCGTTTCAATAACTGACGCGGCTCTTTATGTCCCAACACGGGTCGATCCCGCGTTATAAGGGACGGGTGGTAGCTGTAGTCATGTCAAGTATTTCGTAATGGCTCTATGAGTATTTCTCTGAAAATTCTGTCCTTGTTAGCTGTTGATAGCTACCCGTAATACAAAAGAACTTCATTGGTCATGTAGCACCCTGAGCTCAAAACGTCTTCCCACGTTTATTCTATGAGGAATATCATTTATATCCCTTACACACCGGTCAGCCAAGCAAATATGTCATATTGCTGCCCAGCGTGTTTATTCATATCTGAACTGGAGCTGAACTGGAACCAAGGGGGAGCTCTGCCAACCTGTTATGCATGTCCTCTCTGAACGCCGACTGAGCGCGGAACGGCTTGTACCACGGACCAAAGGCTAGCTGGATCTGCGATCATGCCGTGCTCAGTATTGATTTAGTACGCTTTTCGTTGCATTTTACGCTTATAGTTCGATGGTACAGTTTATTAAGATATATACAAATACAAAGTTTCGGGTAAAAATTGTAATTTAAGAATTTAAATTTGTCTATTTTCTTGTGCGCCGAAAACTTGCATGGTTAGGCTGAGTGTAATATATTTATTTACACAATATTTGTATTTTATTTAAATACAAATTCGGAATGGGGAAATAATCTGTGTTATAAAAAGCTATGCGTGAGGAAGTAGAAAGTGAGAAATATAATAATGAAATATCTGCTATCTGCATTCAGTTTACCTACTGCTAAGTACCGCGATGTTGTATCGTCATTGTGGAGAAAGAGACAAAACGTTCATTTGGCGTCACCTTCCGGTCATATCAAGGTACTACTCAATGCAGTTTGTAGTACGTTTAAATGAGCGTGAAGGGCCATTATTTTTAGTGCTTGTGAGGGTGTCTCAGTGGGTGGCACTGCTGCCTCACGCAGCCACGTTTTGGGGATTGGAATACCACTACCCCTCCGCGTGTCTGTGGATTTTGTATGGTCACCTGTGTTGTACTGTTATCCTATTTTTTTTGCTACGTATTAAATCCAGAAGCTTAAAGAAATATGTTCCCTCTCTGACTGCAGATCTCCGGTTTGAAAAGGTCTGACTTAGCAATTTTTCCATTTAGTGACAGTTACAGACATGGGTGTCAATTATGGGGGGGTTGTAACCCCCCCCATATTCAAAACCAGCCAATGCAGCCTCCTGGACCCCCTTAAATGGGGGGGGGGGAGACCTCAGCTTCCCCAATGCTCAATGCTTTTTTTTTCTTTGAGTGCCAAAGTTGCATGCAGGGCAGTGTGCAGACGACCTCATCAGAGACCATAACGTCACCTGCGGTCATGTCCTGCTTTTGTGACCTGGTTTATTTAAAACCAAACTGCTTCTGCACAGAAAATATTTTGCTACATAAAATGCTCAAGCAAAATCATTACTTACAAGTATTGATTTAACATGATGAAATGGTGTTTATTGCATTAAAATTCCTAATTGTATTTTGATTGTTTCTCACCAATAACAAATGTAACGCCAGGCTTAATTTTTTAGAGTGTCACTGAATAAGAACACAAAAATAAATTGTATCATATGGGGAGGACATAAAAAACCTTTTTGGTTAAGTTAGGACCCTCCCCACACACAACAAAGACAGCAGGACCCGAACCGCAAAGATCCAACTTGGGACCCAAACTCAACGAAAAAATTCGATTTTAGAAGGATGTGGGCAGTTAGCATTCAGAACATTTTGTGCACAGGATGAATACTTTTTCTCTGATTAGCCCTTTAGCAAGCAGCCAGTCCTGGTTCCTTATTCACGGGTCCTTCAAGGCATTAGAACAGGGCTGAGGCAAGACCAAAGCTCTCAAAGCTATAAGAAGGTGACACGAAATGAGCAGGTAAGAGTCATTTCCAGCCTGTAATGTAGACCACACCTCAGGCCACAGTATTGTCAGCACAACAGATTTTATTTTTAGCTGCACTATATTTGGAAGTTTAATGGGTGGCTCCTAGGGAAACAAACACATTTAAACTGTCAGCAAAATTACCAGACAACTATATCTGTGTCATTGTCACATAGGTACAGGACATAGAAAGATTTTTTTTCTCATGACCTAAAAAATTCACAATATTTAAATTCGAAAAACATGGCTATACAGTTCACAAAATATTAGAACATTTATATAATTGTGTTCAGAAACTGATGCACTACTTTTCAGGGTTTTATAATTCAGTAAATGCAGATCACCTTTCTAACTTGTCTCACCTGGAAACAGCTGAAACTTTTGTCTCTTGACTGACTGAATGCCCTCGTCGAAACAGTCTTAACAAAATATGTTTAATCTCTGTTGTTCTGAAGCAGTAAATTAAGGGGTTAACCAAGGGGGGCAGAAGGCTGTAAATTAGTACCAGCCCTATACGAGCATCTGTGTTTATTGTTGACATGTAGACGAATAAGCGAGGAATGTAATATGTACCAATAACGAAGAACTGGGTGGAACAGGTGGAGATGGCCTTCAGCCGACCCTGCATGCTGGCAATGCGGAGGACGGCGATGATGATGTGGGCATAGGACAACATGATGAGAGAGAAGGGCACCATTAACACAAATGATGACAGGGCTAATGCAACTGTGGATTGCATGCTGATGTCACCACATGCAAGACTGTTTAATGTCACCATGTCGCAGAAGCAGTGTAGGATCTGGTTCGATCCACAGAAGTACATCTGGGAGGACTGGATGGTGGTGACACCTGGGCAGATCAAGGCCATCACCCAGGCAAACCCATTGAGGAAGCCCACCATTCTTTTCGTCATTAGTGTAGGGTACCTGAGTGGGAAGCAGATAGCCACGTAGCGGTCCAGTGCCATAATCAGCATGATGAGAGAGGTGAGAGCCCCAAAGTAATGTACCATCTGCCTCTGAAACAGGCAGACGTGGAACGAGATGGTTCCATCGTCAAACCAGTACCTGGCTATGACCTTTGGCAGTGCCACAGTGCAAAAGCCAATGTCGGAGAGGGCGAGGCTCACCATGATGATGTACATGGGCTTCTGGAGACTGGGCTGTAGCACAAAGAGCACCACAAGGAGGCAATTTTCTGCTACTGCGGTTACATAGATGATGAAAAAGCCAGTGGCCATTAAACTGTAATATTTTGAATCCAGCCCAGGAAAACCAATGATGAAAAACTCTGTTACAACGGAGGTCAGGTTTCTCTGTGCCATGCTGAAAAAAAGGAAGAACACAGAATTTTTCCAAGTTAAAATTTTATCTTACTGGAGAACTTTAACAATCTGAATTCTAAGTCACTTAGCTAAGTCAGTTTGCTGCTTATTCAGATGAAAATTCAGAAGTTTTCAGAGTAATTTTGGGTTTATCTTAGGAGGTGCTGGGCAAAAGGCAGGACATACCTGGACTGGAATGCGAGTTCATTGCTGGACCCTAAGTCACCCACACTGACACACTGTCACAGTGAGATACTTAAGGTGGGTTACAGGAGACAGGTCATGAATGTTTTGCACAGACAGACCTAGAGCTTAGTATAAACTCATAGTTCTGAAATTATGTGAAGATACCTGTCCTTTTTAAAGTATTGAAGGTATTCCTTTGCTCATTGAACAAAATTAGAAGACCCTGGTATGATTATTGTTTTTAAGTGCAAATCTTGACAGTCATTATAGGGTTAAAGTTATCCATCCTCCACTTGCCTGGGTCATATACCCCAGACAGTACAGATTACAAGGCTGGGGTGTACTCTAGTAAAGATGCTAGTCCATCCTCACCCATCCATTTTCTGTTACCACTTATCCTAGTCAGGGTTATGGAGGGGGTGGTGGGTTTCAGAGCCTATTGGCACAACGCAGGGATTAACCCAGGATGGGTCTCCAACCCATCAGAGGACACACCTTTGGGCAATTTGGCAACTTCAGTTAACCTCATCCTGTATTTGGGCTGGGGGGAAAAGCACAGTACCTGGAGCAAGCCTCACGACAATATGGGAAGAGCATGCAAATTCCACAAATATGGAACCCTACCAGAAACTTGAACCCAAGTCCTAAAGTACTAAGGCAACAGTGCCAACCACATCACCACTGAGCCACCCTGTTCTTCCCTGCCCAGTTAAAGTCATTCATTCGTTTTCCATTCCCACTTGTGTTGGGTTATAGAGCCTATCCAAACAGGGTATCCACATGCAGACAATTTGGCAATTCTGTTTTACTTTACCATGTTTTTGGCCTGGGGGTGGAATCTGGAGAGCCTGGTGGAAGCCTCATGATGAGACAGGGAAAACATGCAAACTCTGCACAGACAGAGCTGGGGAAGACGCCTGAACACTGGTCTTCAGAGGTGTGAGAACTCTGCTAACCACTGTGCTGTCCACTTTAATGTTATTATATGACAAATTAGATTTAAATACACTCAGTAGGTTGAAATCATTACAAGAAAGCACATACTTTTTTCCAAAAATGTTATTTCCTTTAGTTAAGTCAGATCTTAAAGTTCTTGTCCTTACTTGATATCTTTTCAATAAATATGCTAGTTACAAATGGATTAGTCTATTTTGCCTATTTGCATGTCCATTCTTATGCCAGTGTGCTAATGGAGGAGTTTCCTTGTTGACTGCTCCCCACTATTATCCATTACTGATATCTGAATATCGCCTGAATGCAAAAACAAGGCAACATGAAGTCCACGAACGCCAGAAAATAAATTCCCTAATCTGTTGCACCAGGGTGTGTCAGAAGACAATTTACCTTCTCTCCCTCCGCAAAGTGAAGACAACTAAACTAAATTCTAAATGAATAATAAAAAAGCAACTACTTGTTTGAAAAAAAAAACGTGTACAGCATGCAGAAACATAATTATGCAATTAAGCCAAATTCAAAGCTCTGTCTCAATGTGCAGCTGCCACATGGCCTTACCTCACCGATGGTTCAGGACTCATGGACGTTTGCTGCCGTCTGCAATGCAACCTTATATTCACCAGTGTGGTGGGTCCCGGGAGTGTGAAAGCCATGCCCCCACCTCAGGTGACAGGCAGTCATTTTTTTAATACTGTTTTCATGACCTCGGGTAACCCAGAAGGAGACAGTGGGGAGAGGTGGTGGTCAGGAAAGTTATGAGCTTGTACTATTTTCGTGTTTGTGAAATATTTAATGGTTTAATGTTCAATTACCGAATGAAACAAGTTTCCATGAAATGCACACTTCACACACAAGGTGAAAACCAAATGAGCAGATGCCTTGTTTTCAGCCTGTAATATAGATCATACCTCTGCACTACAGAGACCAGTTATTGTAAGTATAACATTTTTTTTACAGGTTTAGCCACACTGTATTTGGAAGTGTAATGGATGCTTCCAAAGAAGACAAAGACAAAAGACAGACACATTTTTAAACTGTCAGCAAAAGTAATAGACAACTATATCAGTTACATAGGGTAAAGGTCAGAGAGAGATTAATTTCCCCGCATCTATAAAATTTAAAATGTTCAAATTCAGAAATTCACAAAACAAGTATATTAGCATATTTATATAATTGTGTTCAGAAACTGATGCACTACTTGTCATGGTTTTATAATTCAAAAAATGCTGATCACCTTTCTGCCTTATCTCAGCTGGAAACAGCTGAAACTTTAATCTCCTGACTGACTGTGTGCCTTTGACAAAAGAGTTTTAGCAAAATATTTTTAATCTCTGTTGTCCTGAAGCAGTAAATTAAGGGGTTAACCAAGGGGGGCAGAAGGCTGTAAATTAGTACCAGCCCTATACGAGCATCTGTGTTTATTGTTGACATGTAGACGAATAAGCGAGGAATGTAATATGTACCAATAACGAAGAACTGGGTGGAACAGGTGGAGATGGCCTTCAGCCGACCCTGCATGCTGGCAATGCGGAGGACGGCGATGATGATGTGGGCATAGGACAACATGATGAGAGAGAAGGGCACCATTAACACAAATGATGACAGGGCTAATGCAACTGTGGATTGCATGCTGATGTCACCACATGCAAGACTGTTTAATGTCACCATGTCGCAGAAGCAGTGTAGGATCTGGTTCGATCCACAGAAGTACATCTGGGAGGACTGGATGGTGGTGACACCTGGGCAGATCAAGGCCATCACCCAGGCAAACCCATTGAGGAAGCCCACCATTCTTTTCGTCATTAGTGTAGGGTACCTGAGTGGGAAGCAGATAGCCACGTAGCGGTCCAGTGCCATAATCAGCATGATGAGAGAGGTGAGAGCCCCAAAGTAATGTACCATCTGCCTCTGAAACAGGCAGACGTGGAACGAGATGGTTCCATCGTCAAACCAGTACCTGGCTATGACCTTTGGCAGTGCCACAGTGCAAAAGCCAATGTCGGAGAGGGCGAGGCTCACCATGATGATGTACATGGGCTTCTGGAGACTGGGCTGTAGCACAAAGAGCACCACAAGGAGGCAATTTTCTGCTACTGCGGTTACATAGATGATGAAAAAGCCAGTGGCCATTAAACTGTAATATTTTGAATCCAGCCCAGGAAAACCAATGATGAAAAACTCTGTTACAACGGAGGTCAGGTTTCTCTGTGCCATGCTGAAAAAAAGGAAGAACACAGAATTTTTCCAAGTTAAAATTTTATCTTACTGGAGAACTTTAACAATCTGAATTCTAAGTCACTTAGCTAAGTCAGTTTGCCGCTTATTCAGATGAAAATTCAGAAGTTTTCAGAGTAATTCTGGGTGTCTGTTGGGAGGTGCTGGGCAAAAGGCAGGACACACCTGAATTTGGATGCAAGTTCATTGCTGGTCCCTAAGTCACCCACACTCACACGCTGTCACAGTCAGATGCTTAAGGTGGGTTATGGGAGACGAGACATGAATATTCTGTACAGACAGACCTAGGGCCAGGGACACTTCCGTGCACAGGCTTACCTGGGCTGAATCCCAGGGGCCTCTGCTAAAAGGGAGCCCCAACCAACCTTGTTAAACAAATTTGTAATCTTAGACTTGCCACCTAATAGTGACCAAAAGAATGGTATTGTGGATATAAGTGGCAGAAATGAGCTTCCTTTGCAGGGTCTCTAGGGTCTTAGAGATAGTGTTAGGGCCTTGGACATCAGGGAAGGGCTCAAAGTACATCTGCTGCTCCTCTGCATTGAAAGGAGCCAGCTGAGGTTGTTTGGGCATCCGTCTGGGACGTTCAACCGGGAGGAGGCCCCTTGGCAGACCCAAGACACACTTCGTTCACCTGGGAACTCTCCTGGAACTGAAGGAGGTGGCTGTGGAGAGGGAGGTCTGGATATGTCTGCTCAGATTGCTGCCCCCGCAACCTGGACCCAGATAAGCAGTGTATGATGGATGGATGAGTTACCATCCATCTTGTATTTAACAGATTGGTCTCATATTAAATAAAATGCTGTGTCCAGCAATGTTAATTTTGACAGCAAATTTGTATTTAGTTTTAGTCATAGTCGTTTGACTAAATTGTAATTTAGTTTCAGTCATAATTTAGTCATCTAAGTTATTTTAGTTTTATGGTTAGGGTTAGTTGACTAAATATCATGATTACAGTCGACTAAAACTACAGTTGATTTAGTCGACTAAAATTAAAAGTGCAAAGTATAATGTTTAAAGTTTCCCTTCGATTTCTGAAAGTCATTATGTTCACCAAGATGAAATGAAACCAATATTAAGGAATGGTTTTAAGGTCTGACTGTGCGGGACACAAATACACAGATTTCACTCTTTGAAGCACAAACGTGTTTATTTACCTGGAAACTGTAAAATCAGTAGTGCCATTAGTGCAAAAATAAAATCACTTCAGAGAAAAAGTCCATAGGCTATAATGCAACCAGGCCTGATCTCTCTGAATATTAAAATAAATATTTGTTATATTTTTATTTGCTATTGTTCACTGTTAAATGTTTCACCTGAAATTCTCAAATATGTTCAAAGAAAAAGACCAATAATGGTCTCAGGGATTTATACCCATTATCAAGAAAAAAAAAATCCAAACATCGGAAACATACTTCTCAGTATCAGTAGCAGGAAGTGCAGCCATTCTATTTTAGCATTTTCAGCATCAAAATAATCACCTCAAGGCTACAATTCTATTAGTGTATAAAGCCAAAAATCAACTCTCCTCTCTTTCAGGTGATTTCATGTTCGTTTTTTTAACAACTGTATAAAGTAATGCTACATGTTATATAAATCAACTCAGGTGAATCAAAAAATGTACGTTTTCAGGGTTGCCAAATCTCATGCATCTGGCATGGCGCTCAGGCTTTCAGGCTCACGCAGGAAATCTTACGGCAAATCTATATTTTTCCATTATAAACCTAAAATTAGCTAAGTGTATTTACATGGTTAAATACAAAAGCAGACTATTTACAAGGTAAGAATTGTTATATTTGTGTGCAGACATCTCGATCTGAAAATCTCACTCCAGCCAGCTGGCCAAAGTTGGCAACCCCGCATTTTATTTGAAATGAAACGTAAAATGTGCTGTTTTTTGCCTGAAACGGCTTGTCATTCCGTTCGCATTGTTACTCCGAGAAATATAAAGATAATATGAGAAAAACATAACATGTCACGTTTTATATCTTCTCGAAATAACATGACCGCCCATATCCTACTCTAATAGTGATTGAAGTGATAAGTTCATATGTATTTACATTAAAACGAGACTTTAAAACTAGTAAATAAGAAAATATACATATCAGCAGTCATACATATATGTTCTATGTAGTGTAACAATAAATATTGTCAAAACGTTTTTGAATTGTACTGAATTAATTTGATTTGACAGTCGGGTATTGATTATATGCAATGTTGATACAATTAATAGGCTACTTAAATATCCATCCATTCATTTTCGAAACCGCTTATCCTTACTGGGTTGCGGGGGGTCCGGAGCCTATCCCGGAAGCAATGGGCACGAGGCAGGGAACAACC
>JAODJX010000040.1:14359887-14371977 GCA_026776945.1 Isichthys henryi | reverse complement strand
CTCTTGTATCCCCCTAAATGTGTGGAGACTTCAACCCCCCCCCCCCCCCAACCCCAGTGTTCAAACCAAAGTTACGCCCTTGCCTGGAATCACTGCGCCATAGCACTGCCCCCAGGTTAGACATCCGCATTCTTCTCCCAAGTTCTATAAATCTGAAAAGGGACAGGAACCATGTTCACCTCAATGCCATTTGTTACCTTCAGACTGAGCCGAAGATTAATCCTTTTGTGTGTGTCTGTATTAGTCTGTGTATCATATTAGTCTGTGTATCATATTAGTCTGTGTATATGTGTGGGAAAAAAAGCTCTTCAGGGAGGTAATTAAAACTGGAAACATTACTATCTCGCTCAACACAGCTCTCTAATGCATTACGCTTTCGTCGAAAATAGCAATTAATGATATTGTGCCATGCTCTGCTATATAAGATCCCAGAAGTCATTACCCCATTGTACCCCAATTTTTACTAAATTGAGTTTTGCATTTGAGGTGCCAGAGAGCAATTAGAACATGCAGTTGTACATCACTTCATCATTAAATAATGAGACTAAAGGAAACACTGAAGGAAGAAACCTGTCAAAATCTTAAAAAGTAACAAGAGTATAGAGTGTTCTGCTTCCATCCATCCATCATCAAGCTGCTTATCTTGTTCAGGGTCATGGGGCAGTTTATTCTGTGCAAAACCCACTGATTTATGTATTCTGCATTTGATTTATTGAGTTAGGCTCCAGCCCCGCCCCTCCCCCTCACTTAACCCTGACCAGGATAAATGACTAGAAGATGGATGGACAAAATTTAAGTATGAGTCAGCGAAGTGAAAAAAAATGCATGACAAATTGTAAATAAAATGGACCCGAGCTCAAAATGATAAATACGCCTGCCTCCTGTGAACAGCTGTTGTCATTTCACATTCACACCAAAAAATAGTCAACCAGGATACACTAAATAATACGGGATTCTCCTAGAAGAACATATTGAGTGTCTACGCTGAGCCACATCACCTTTTCATAGTATAAGGGTTAGCCGTCGTTGCTTCAGTTTTACTAGTAAAAAATAACATTGGAAATAGTAAAAATTCTTTTTTTGCTAGTAAGAATCAGAACTTCAGTTATTTATAATTCAATTTTTACTGGTAGGAATTATAATAGTGTAAGGAAAAGTAGTAAAGATCCTGCAATGTTCTTGGTTGATCATTTGAACACAGACATTATTAGCAATTAATGATCATGGGGGAAGTCAGGGAGAGGATGGGGGCCCAGGCGGTACCATTAGGGTTAATGATCATGGGGGAAGTCAGGGAGAGGATGGGGGCCCAGGCGGTACCGTTAGGGTTAATGATCATGGGGGAAGTCAGGGAGAGGATGGGGGCCCAGGCGGTACCGTTAGGGTGAAGAGGAAGTAAGTGAATTACAATCATCAGAAAGTTTCCTCTCTGTCCTGCCCCGGGCTGCTCACACTCCAGGGGGGGTCACACTTTATATGTAGATTCACTCACAACACCTACACACAGTACCTTGGTGGGGAGGGTCTTTTGGGGTATAAAGGGGGGGTGAAGAACTGCCCTTACTTTGTATCTGAGCTGCCTTTCAGTACCCGGTGTGTGTCTACACTGTATTACATTATATTATTTTCACTGTTCAATAAACCACCGTTTTGCTGAAACGAGACTCTCCAAGTGGATTTCTTACAGTAGCATCTGTATTTCTACTAGAAAAAAAAAATAATAAAAAATATATATATATATATATATATCTCCATCCATTTTCCATCCATCTGGACCCTATCCCGGAAGCAATGGGCACGATGCAGGGAACAACCCAGGATGGGGGGGAGGCAGCCCATCGCAGGGCAAACTCACACACCATTCACACACACATGCACTCCTATGGGTAATTTAGCAAGTCCAATTAGCCTCAGCATGTTTTTGGACTGTGGGGGGAAACCGGAGTACCCGGAGGAAACCCCACGAGGACATGGGGAGAACATGCAAACTCCACACACATGTGACCCAGGCGGAGACTCGAACCTGGGTCCCTGCCTGCACCACCATGCCGCCCCCATATATATACATTGGATTTTTGTATTCTCACTAGTTTTTATTATTATTATTATTATTACTTATTTACCATTATTTTTTTAAAAATTAATTTTTACTAGTAAGACATCATTTTTATTACTAAAATTTAAGTGATACCCGGTGTGTCTCGTCCTATTAAAAGACAATCTAGTTTGCCATAAGTGTCAGGCATGGAATCATTAAGTACAAGGTTAACATGATTAAATGTCGAAGACAGACAGGCTCTTCCATTTAATGTGTGTGCATGCATATCATTATTTTATGCTTTCATAACCCCTTTGTAATAATACCTTACAAGGCAGAACACAATTTAAACCACAAGGGAACAGTAGATTAGTACTTTAACTAGACTGCTTCAGTTAGTCATAGAAAAGATCAACAAAGGTATACTATAAGTTTTGCCAGAGAAATAATTAGATAAGACTAAATAACGAATTATCCAGAAGCAACATATCAAATAATGAGTTTCTGTAACGTAGTGATTATCACAGTTTACCCCAAACCAAACGGCAGGACTGCCCTCTGTGTTGTGGTGTCCTTGGTGAGATTCTGCTGAGTCTGCCCCCCAGTCGCATAGATAATGTCATATGTCCTCCACAGGGTTGACCGGCTGCCTCATGTTTTATTGGGGCAGGGATCGTCAATCTCAGATGAGTTAGGAGTTGGGGGATGAGTTAGGGCCCTTGTGCCTGTGATAGGAAGGTCCTGGATACAGAGCCAGTGGCCACAAGAGTGGTTTCACCTTTGGACCTTCAAGCAAGGTCCTTAACCCCATTCGCTCCAGGGCCTGGTGATGCCTCTTTGTCAGCTGTAGATCAGTTTTGAAAAAAGCATTTGCTACATAACTGTGAAAATGACAAAAAAAAATCAGCCACATTTCCTTACATGATATATTATATTTTATTTTACATTTAAGAAACTGTGCAACTTTACCGTATATTGATAAATCGTTTTAACCTTGTATTTAAAGCATGTGTATTCTAAATCTTTTGTAAATATACAAAGACAAATATATTTTATAAATATTTAGCACATTTCAAAAATAATTATACATTTAGTATACAACCTTAGTCGATTCATTCGAGTACATCTTGGTTTTTACCCAATGGGCAACAATACACAATTAGTTTTTAAAGGATTTTCCCGGAGTTTGGACAAATGAACAAAGGCAGTTAAAAGTGTCATTGGTTTTGTGACAGTAAAACTCAATATCGAATATAAGGCTAACATTATCGCGGTGTAACAAGAATGTCAAGATTGAAGTATTACTTTATGAGCCGTGTTCCGCTCCATGTTCACGTAAGTGTGCTCAATACCCTGATTATCTAATGTACACATAATTCTTTGTGCACTCACGATTATATATTATGCGCACAACATAAGTTATCTTGTGAGCTGTGAGACCACAGTCCACGCAGTCACAGTCACACCGACCTAGTTGGGGTTTTCATACCGAGAATCTTTTTAATTTGCTCCATAATTTCTTCTGTTTTGAGGGAATAAATGATCGGATTGAGGAGTGGAGGGATGGAAGCGGACAGTGAAGTATTAATAATTCTTGTGTCCGTGTCGATATTAATGTTAACCCAGGCAATGACATAAGTGACAAAAAACGGCAGGAAAAACATACCCACCAGTAATAAATGGGAACTGCAAGTTCTGAATGCCTTCCATCTGCCCTCCGAGGACGCGATGTTCAAAATTGCATAAATAATAAATATATATGTCAGTGCAATAAATCCAAAGGGCACAAAGTACATGGAGACTGTGGTAAAACTAGCCATAAACCAGTTAGGAGAATAATCCCCACAAGCTATCTTAAACACTGGACCATGGTCGCAAAAGAAGCTGTTCACTACAGTTGACTTGCAATATGGCAAAGGCGGAATCAGCGCGACCATGACCACGTCTATTACTAACGGAATAGACCAAGTCACAATGATAATTACCATCATTTTACATTTTGTATTCAACGAATTGCTTCTTAGGGGAAAACAGATGGCAATGAGCCGGTCATAAGCCAAAACGCATAGAGAGAATGCTTCCATCGAAGCGAAATAATCAACGAAAAACATTTGCGCCAGGCATGCATTGAAGTACATGAATTTAGAGTCAAACAGATACATGTGGACGGCTTTCGGGATCAGAGCCGAGCTGAAACTCAGATCTACCACAGCCAGGCTGAATACCGCCATGTACTTCGGTGTGTGGAGGGTTTCGGCAAACCATATGATAAACATCAGCGTTAAATTTGCCACAAGCGTCAAGACATACATGACCGCCAGAAATATAAAGTAATATTCCGTGTGTTTGAGAGCGTAGAATCCCCTGATGTAAAATCCAACAGGACGCGTGAAGTTACTCAGGTCTTGCGTTGTCGTCTCCATTTGAAGTTAATTTCTATATTAAACTCTGCCTGAAACGTATACAAACTATATCAAACGTATAGCATGACGGTAAATTGCAAGGTGCTGTAGGTGCTACAACATAACTATTTAATATTATTACCATAGATAATACAGATACTTAAATACATACCAAATGAATGCGGCCTGTGCTAGTGTATCAACCGCGCTAGTTTCTTGGTATCATCTCCAAACTTCTCTAAGCTGTATTTTATACCAGCCTAGTTCATTCTGTAACTTGGTTTCTTATTACACAATCAGTTACTTAAACATCATCAACCAATAAACTGAAGGCACTTACATTCTAAGAAGGTCCCTGTGGTGCAATTACTTAACAAAGTGGATGATGGCAGCCATACAGAACAGAGGACTTTGTGGTTAGGCTTAGAGCTTAGGTGTAAAGGCAAGTTTGTGATTTGCAACCTGGAAGAGCTCCACTGTGAAACCTCTGGAAATTTTAATTTGGAATAATTTTAAGACCTTATTAATACTTGGCGAATCAAGAATATTGTGTCCCAATCCTGACTGTTGTGGAAGTTATGTATGCTGGTTATAGGCTGGGGTCGGTTCTTAGACTTAATTGAACCATCGTTGCTTGTTTGTAACTCCAGAACAGTTAAGCAAATGTTGAATTACTGATACTTTGATTCATGCTTCACATTTGATTAATATATATCCTCACCAAGCCTTATTAGTTGTTAGTGCTGATGAATGGAAAACCAGCATTCATAACGTGCGGTGTAGAGTTTCACCCAGAAAGGCTTCAGGCATGTCTTTCTGTGTAGTTACATGAACAGGAAATCCTCTAAATGACTGGACATTATTTAGCTTCATAGTCATGTGACCTTTTTCTCAAGCAAATGGCTTTGGTTTCAATTGTTTCAATTTAAATATTTTTTTCAAACATCGTTTAAAATTTTCATATTGTATCATACAATGATCAGACCCCAAT
Source organism: Isichthys henryi (assembly GCA_026776945.1). Lineage (NCBI taxonomy): Eukaryota > Metazoa > Chordata > Actinopteri > Osteoglossiformes > Mormyridae > Isichthys > Isichthys henryi. The sequence goes on along the minus strand of JAODJX010000040.1, from coordinate 14,366,546 downwards.
TTCTGTAATTTTAACTAAGAGTCAAAAAACCATGAAACTCTTTTTGCAGTGCTAATTGATCTGCTGTGGTTTCCTCATGAGAAACCACGTCACATCCTGAAGGATAATGCGACAAATGGACTGGAATTTATGGAAAATTATGACAGACTAACAGGACTGAATATGATATTAAGTGTGTAGAAATAACTTCTTAATCCTTTATGTACCAAAGCAACAATCGTAAGACAAAATGTTTTGCTTGAAAATGTTTCAGTTAGGGAAAGTTGGAAATGAAGAAACATATTGAAAAATTTATACTTAATTGCCAGTTTTTCTGTTGTAGAACATAGTGCCCAGCAACTGGTATAAGGGTAGAACTGGCAATATCCATTCAAACCAAAATGCCAAAACAAACTGAGGTCCGCTTCTTTGTGATTTCACAATAAAAGAAAATGATATCATTTCAACATTCTAAAATGTCATTATTTAACATTTTAAGAGGCTGGAGCTTACAGCCTAAACCAGGCAGAATAGGGCATCAGACATGGATACCAGTCCAGTCCAGGACACATATAAGCGCACACTTGTAAACCATAAGCAAATTAGATATGCTAATTAGCCTAAGTGCATCTTTTTGGCCTGCGCATGGAAACTCCAGAAACCATAATAAAGACTGGATTTAAACCCCAACCCCTGAGGTCTGAAGCAACAATATCACCCATTACTTACCAAATTCCCTGAAACAAAGCCTAAATGACGCATGTGTGTTTATGCTGCCCCCATCTGCTGTAGATATGCAATTGCATGTAATAGATAAATGCAAAAAAAAAAAATACGATATACTTTATTGATTCTAGGGGGAAGAAGAAATCGAAATGGTATCTGTCCAAGGGTGGGGGGTGGGGTTAAGGTCTCCATCCATTTAATGGGATCCAGGGGGTTATATTGGCTGGTTTTGATTATTGGGTGGGAGGGTTACAGCCTCCACCCCCCCATAATTTACACCCAAGGAACTGTCCCTTTCTGAGTGGAACCCAGTGTTTGGTGCCAGTGGAATTTCATGTTCTTTATTAAAAAACTGCCCTGAAACAAACAATCTGAAATATAAAACTTGTGCATTATACCATGTTTATTAAAAACTATTTTTGTTTACATCTGATACTTTTACAGATACAGCTTACACAATTTAAGCTTCTCATATTACCATGTAACCCCTGAGCAGGATAAATGGTTAAAAGGTGGATGGATGCATTAATTCTCTGGACCTGTTTCAGAAGTATGTGTGTCTTCTTGATTTAATCCTTCAAGTTTTGCTTCATTAAACATAGCACAACTGACAAAAAAAAAAAAACAAGCAACCATGCTGTTTATTTTTTCCTCTCTTCCAATAATCGCTCATGGAGTCGGATGACCACCGATGGTAATCCTTGTGCTGCTTGGATTACTTGGACTTAACTGGCCCTGCCGAAAGCCTTATCAGTGAGAGTAATAATTGCTGTGAAATAAATAAGTAGGGCAGGCGGGCCGTGCTTTGAGGAGACAATTGAGGTGAAGGGCATCCTCACATGCTGTGAAGTCCAGGGGCCCACACGGAAGCATCCAGAAACGCTGGTAATTAATTTGCGTCCCGGGGTACGGGAGTTTTTTCTTTTTTCTTCTCATCACACAGAAATTCCCCTGCCTAACGGGGCCGCCGATACCACTCCAATCCTAATTAGATGTCTTCATTTCATAAATGGCTTTTACGGAGATGGTTCCCTTCGTGTCTCCCCAAAACACATACATGACATTCCTCAGCCTAGTCACAGTCTTCATTGGTCTCTTCAAAGCTGATTATGAGGGTCAAATAAGGGCACAAATTTAATTGAGCATGATTAATAATTTAATAGGATTAATTTGAGGACAGATAATGACCTGTTATATAAGTAAAAATGTAATGAACGCCACCCTTTTCTAAATTCCTTGTTAGAAAACTTTTGCAAACAGCAAAAAGCACAGGTCATATGAACATGTGACATGTAGCAACATAAGTATGTTTAAGTGAGACACATTTTTATTGTGTAATATTTGTGCTGTTTTTGAATCCATTGTCATGTTATGGGGAAAGGCCAGTTCCAACACGAGGCACCAACAAACAGGTTTTTGCATGACATCAGTCCCTTTTAAGTGTTTCAGCTCCTCCGCAAACCTGATTAATCCCAATCTGTACTGACAAGAATCTGTCACTTTCCTAACCACTGGCCTGACTAACAGAAATTGTCAACATGGCCGCTGGAATTCTGCAAGCTCAACATCTGAGGAGCATCAAGTGAGTGAACAGTGTGAATGGTAATGTTATGGCGTGGCATAGCACAGTCCGGGAAAAAATGTGGGACGATCCACTGGTGGTTCCAAGACAAAGGGGTTTATTAGGGGAACTAACACAGTGGGGAAACCCTCAAATTAAAAGGACCACGAGGGATCACAAAATAAACAGGGAAAAAATATCGAATTAAGTAAAAACCAAAGAACAACACAACTAAGGAACATGGAAAGACTGGGAACCAGATAACACGGGGAGCAGGCCTAGAAACTGCACACAGCACACAGCACACTCAATGGCAGACTGAGGAGCAGAACAAAGGCAGGCACTGAAATACACAAATAACAAGGGCTAACAAAATGCAGGTGTGAATCAAGACAATAACCAATGAGCACAGAACAGGGAAACAGGCCACAGGTGGAGAAATGTAACTAACAATTAACAAGCACAGCGACTAGGGAACTTTAACAAATACCAAAACTAGGAAAGATTAACCACATGCTGGGAAACAAACACTAGGAATATTGACACGCAACTGAGGGTAGCAGACTGGAATTAACACGGACATAAATAGGATAAACTAAAACAATAGACAAACAGAAAACCAATAAGCACATGAGGCTGGCCTCTGAAACAAGAATACAGGGTTACAACCTTGGTGCCACACACTCAACCCACTGAGCTATGCAGCAGTCCAGGGAACAGGAAAACACACTAGGGACTAGTAGGAAGACAGAGGGAACGAGATAACCAGTGACACCTGCTGGCCAAACAGGGACCAAACACAAAGGACAGGGATGGACCGGCAGCTGTCCCATCAGGTAATAATTCAGATCTGTTGTTCGTTGTCTACAGAGTCAACTGTAAGCAAAGCAAGGATTGGTGAAGTTGCTGTCCACTGTAAATTATGTAAATTGGATACGTTTGCAGTTGCAGGAATCACAGGGCACAATGCATGGCATACCATGGATAGGACAGCAGGCCACGATAGGACATATACACACACTATATAGATAATACACAAGGCCACTCAACCTCCTGTATTTTGGACAGCAGGCGGGGGAATATGCAAGATCAAGGTACGGTTACAGTCCCATCAATATTCCAGGAAATTTTACATCTTAAAAATGTTTTTTTAAATCTTATTTGTTGGTTGTGCTTGTGAATCGGAGATCTATGGGTTATATAGAACTATGACAATTGGCTTACATTTGATTTATAAAACAGATGATTTTTCATCCAGACCGACTTACATTTTTTTTGCCAAAGCAGGGCCAGTCAGTCTCTGGAGCAATTGGAAGTTAAGGGCCTTATTTAAGGGCCCAATGGTGAAAAAACATGGCCAAATCCGGCACTGGAGAAGGTAACCTTCAGAGCATAAACAGTGTTTCAATCTGCTGAGACACGCTGTTGAGAGGTTGGTGTCAAAACTCTTATTTTCATTGTCATGTTGATCAATTGATTGTTTTGTTTTACACTCCCAAGTGACATAAATCAGATGGAGTGAAACATCCGATTCTGCAAGTATAAAAAAATGTGGCAAGAATCAATGCAGGTAAATAAATAAGTGGCTTCCTTGTTGATTTAATCATGTTGCTCACAACAGGGCAAAGGGACACAAAATTGACCAAATCTGTTTACAGGTTTTGTCATCTAGCTGTTTTTTACTTTGACTGCATGACTGGGTCGTTTACAAGATCAACACTCCCAAGAGACCAGGAAATAGCAGGAAGTGTCATAACGGGACGGTGGGACGGGTAGGACCTTGGGGTGAACTGAAGGCCTTTGTTTGAACTTAAAAGGACCATAAGGCATCAAGCCCGGAGGCTGGGAAGAACAACAAAGAGGTTCTAGAGTCGCCCTAACAAGGGGGCGAGATTCAGGGCAAAAGGACAGAGGAGACAATAACTCTACACTACAGTGACACCTGCTAGCCAAACAGGAACACGGCAAGGCAGACAGGAACAGATCCTGACAGGAAGGGTGTGTGTAAGTCTGGGACTGAGGTCCAAGAACACCTTTACAGCATGAGGTCCAGACTCTGCCCAATTCGTTAGAAAATGAGTGCTAGGCACTCATTTCTCGCTGTACCAGAAGTACCACACACACAGCATAGCAAGAATATGCAGAAGTGTAGTTAAGGAACAACATATGACATATGTGTTACTTTCTTCACTCTATTTTTGTTTGCGTTCCTGAATTTATCCATCTCTGCGCTTCTCTCACATGCTGTTGATCTTTCGCCTTTTTCTCCTTCCCTCTGCTTTACACATGCAGCAAATGAACATTGTGTTTTCTACTCCACTCATATCACTCGTGACTTACGTTTCTCTCTCACTCCTCTTTTTTTGTTCTTTTCTTTTCTTTCTTTTTCTTCCTCCTCCTAATCTGTCCCTCCTCTCCGGCCAGCTCAGCCACTGCGATATTTTACATGAGGGGCCCATACAGAGTTTATAGAGCCCCTCATGGTAAAGCAAACATGTTTGGCACAGCAGGGCATTCAGACCGTGATTCTGCTAAAGCTGCCAGACAGGACAGAGGGATAAAAAAAAAGAAAAAGGAAGAACATATAACCCAAATAAGGCAGACAGACCTGGCCTGGGATGCAATACACATTTTTAAGGGAATAATATTGGTGCAGACTCATGGCACCCATACTGGATAAGAAGTTATGGAAGATACATTAATATAAATGTTCAAAACTGACATTACCTGGTTAAATTTCAGCATTGGAAATATACACATTAGACAGACCCGTGGTAAACAGCACAATTTGTATGGTGAATCTGCTGTTGAGGTGATGATGTTACCTTATGGGATTCATTAACTTAGCAGTATTGGTGAGAACATCCAGTGAGGGCTACTCTGCTGGTGCTAAAGCCCCAGAGCCCACAACTCCATCAACAACAGTAAACAAAACACATTCATTACACGATAATGACTATAAATTAGACCCTAACACAAAATTAAAGGAGGTGATAGTGTAAACAAGTGCTTGCAAAGCCCAGTGTGGATCTCTGAATCCACACTGGTGGTCCTAATGAGACCCAGGATGAACGGCTTCTCGTAATTGCGTAAGCAAGTCAAAGACAACTTTTGAAAGCTGAACTCCTCAAGGGGATTGTTAAGCAGTTTTTGCCCCTGGTGACAACCATCCACGTGTGGCAGTGTAAGGTCAAACAAGCAGAAGTGATGCACTTAGCATCGATACACGCAGCTTAACAGACGGACAGCATGTAATATTTGCCATGTTTTTCCACTCGACCTGGCCAAATTTCTGTTTGGCTTAGAAACTCAGGTCATAAGTTGCCAGATCAGTTAAAAGCTTCCCGAGAAAATGCTGAACCATTTCTCGGTGAAACTCCCCATTTCAAAACTGCCAAGCATATCTCCACTGATCCCACGTTGTTCCTGCTGTGCTCTTCCCGAATTACACTCCAAAAGGATACGGCGAAGTTATGGAAAATACATTAATCGGTCACGCTTCTTGGGAAACGTTTATTCATTGCTGTGATGTGCACAGATACGACAGCAGATGGAGCTGCCGAATAAAACTGCAAAAGCCGCCCGAAACCTATTACGAAACATTACAAATTCCTACGAAACTGGTCTTGGCAGGCAGTAGTGTGTTCATGTTGTAACTGGCGCTGATAGCACCGATATAATGAACTGAACTCGTTTGGCATTTGCTCTAAATACGGAATTAAAAGGAAGGTAGAGCATCTTACCGGCGCTGTAACCGAAAAACGTCGGTTGAGTTACTGTTTTAAAAAGTATGAACTATGACCTGGTATATATTTCCAGGAGCTGCAGGTTATACTGCCTTCAGTCTAATTTCCTTTTTCACCAAAACAACTTGCATTTTATTTTAAGGTTACATTACTTTCTAGTGCTGCCACAATGGAAATAAAAACATTTTTGTTCAATGGTAACTTCTGAAAGCCTCTGATCGTTAGGTCCGTCGCCGCCCATCCGCAGCAGCGGCCTGGGATCAGTCGTATTACTGGATTCAGCGCGCGCTTGATCAGTACTTAATCTTTCGTTTAGTTCGCACTTAACAATGTCACTAGACCCTCATGCGATTTAACACTGAAATTCTAGATGCATCAAATGATGCGATTAAATCTTATTACACGTGTATATATATTAGTTAATTTAATCTTTTAAAGGTTTCTTAACGCTACTGAGCTATAACTTTACACATTTAACTGTGTAAGGAGGTATGATGTCCTGGATTATTTTATACCATGTAAAAAGATGTAAGAGAATACGTTGAAATTAGGCACACAGCAACACGAGGTTTGAGCGGGGGGGGGGGGGGGGGGGGGGGGGGGGGGGGGGGGGGGGGGGGGGGGGGGGGGGGGGGGGGGGGGGGGGG
>JAODJX010000040.1:14317558-14337849 GCA_026776945.1 Isichthys henryi | reverse complement strand
ATAGGCTCCGGACCCCCCGCGACCCAGTAAGGATAAGCGGTTTGGAAAATGGATGGATGGATGGATGGATGGAAGAAAATGGAATAAATCTTGGTCTAGATTTGTACTTTTTGGACCTGAACTTTCCTCCTGTAGTTTTTGGGTCACTAAAGGGAGGCGTTTGATTGTATACATTCTGAATTTGAGCAGATGTCCATAAAAGCTCAGCTTTTCTTCGAAGACACATTTAATAAATATCTTTTTGTACCAGCCTTCATTTTTGCTTTTTTGTACAACTGCATGAACCTTGTCAAGGTTTGCAGTCTCTCCTGTTCAGACATCTAGGGGAAAATATCTGAACAATGACTCCATTATAGTCACTGTATTTTTTGGAACCATTTCTTAATGCAATAATAATAATAATAACTTGACTTTTATTGCCAATTTTAGCTATGCAGTATACAGTAAAAATAAATTACAGAAAATAACACCACAACCTCTTGCTTGAGAGATACACACAGAGCCTAGTAACAGTAACAGCAAATGTAAAGAAGCATGTCTGGGTCAGAATTTTATGGCTCTTGCCCAAGCTTCTCAAACCCTAACCCCCATATTCTGAACAGCTGCCTAGTAGGTTACTCCAGGACATTCTAAGTACTCTAGCGAAACAGGAAGGTAGTGTTTTCCTTTGTGATAGATTCCTTGTGCAGGCCGTTTCCCCCGAAGCCCAGGAGAAACATTTACATTTATTTATTTGACAGATTTACTTTTTTTTTCCCCCCACACCTGCAGTTAAGGGTCTTGCTCAAGGGCCCAATGGTGACATCACTCTGCCAGCCAAAGTATTTGAACCCGTGACTTTCTGGCCATGGACACAACCCACAGAGCCACAAACAAACCTCAGTACCTGGTCATGAGCTCATAATTTGCTCTTACTAATGAATAAAATGTCTCGAATAAACTTCTTGTAATGTCTGGTCATGTTTAATCCTTATAATAATTGTAATATTTGCATCATTACAGGAATTATTATAATGATACAATGGATTTATTCATAAAACTAAAACATAAACTAAAACAAAATACTATTTTTCAGCTGAAAAAGGTCTAAAAACATGGAAGAGACTAGAAATTTAATACTGAAATAACCCTGAAATAACACTGAAATAACCCTGAAATAACACTGAAATAACCCCGTCACACTGACCTAGTTATTAAGACTGCTAAAATATTTGTGTCAGAAGACGTCATTCTCCTGTTCCCTCGCTGGGTTACATTGTTTTCCATTTAAGTAGGAAATGTTTAGTAGCACAACAATATATTCACTGGAGCACCATCTTTTGAATCAACATCGTTAAATTCATAAACTGGTTGGGCTGGATTTGTATCACCAGCAAAAGAAAAACTGGATAGTTTTCATATTTTTTGTTAAACCATTTTTCACTTATTAAACACTCAAAGCAAGTTTCAACAAGACTTTCCTACTTGATTGGTAACTGATGATCTAGAACACACCTGCACCAGGTATTCGATTGTTTAGTGCAGTGTGCTGAGAGCTGGGAGAGAGCAAAAATGTAGGCTGTCTGGGGGTCCCTGAGGACTGGGCTGAGACATACTGGTCTTGAGGGAAGGTAACCAGGAATTTCCTGTGAGCACCTCGCCGTACCTCATTGAAACTGGCGATGAGGCCTGACATTTGACTGGACAAGCCGTATCTCTTCTCGATGGTAGTGATGGAACCCTTCAGGTAGCCTGATACCAGGAGCTGGGCGAGTTGGAGCAGCCCTTGACAGAAGACGAATAACTGCAAACCAGTAAGAGTAAGTTCAACAGCTAGTCATTTTGTTGTCTGCTCAGCAGATGCCTTTATCCAAAGCAACATACAACTGAGGTTAGCCACTGCATCAGAACACACCATGAAACCCACCATACCTGAACCTGGAAGGATAGCAAGCTTGAGTCTTAAAAGCAGGGGTGTAGCTAGAATTTCTGACCCCCCTGACAACATGTATCCTGGGACCCCCTGCTGATGATGGCATTTCCAACTTTCAACTTGAGGAAATGCAGGGGGGGGCTTCCCCCTCGGCAAAGAGCATGAGGCCCCCAACGGTAGATTATAAAGTGTTGGTTCCCCTGAATCCAAGATGTCCGTGGCTCTCTGAGGCACATGCATGGAATGGAAAGTCACTCATATATGTATAAGGTGGTTGCTTCATGCATAAGGTTTTTGCAGGTTCATGTGTAGCAAAAAGAATGATAAAAGTATGAAGAAGAAAGGGATTTGATTCTGACAAAAGCAGAAGTCTGTAAATATCTCTACTTTTGCTTACTGGCTGAATCACTGGGATTACTTGGAAAATGTTTTGGAGATTTTTTTTTTGTTTGTTTGCCACAACAAATTCCCCCATGTTTATCCTACGTAAAAACATGCAATTCGGCTATTTTACAAGCTGACTTATATGCTGACTAATAATGTGCAGATGTTTGAATGCAGTGGGATGAGAGCCTTTTTCTCCCCCTTTCTGCGGGTTCATCTGCACAGACAGCATTTCTGCATTTGATGGCTGCTATGCAAGAACTGGGAAACAGTCAGCCTTTGTAGGTTTGCTGACTACGATCCTGTCTGTCATTTTAGTTAGAGTTGTTGCAGATGTTACGACCGCTAACTGAGAGTGTTGCTTCATTCGAAAGAGAAAGAAAGATATTTTTCTTTGACTAACATTGTTTCTGTGGGGTCAGTGAAACACTAATTTATAAGGAGCTGGTGCCATTCAGGTCCTTTCCAATGTTAATTAAAAATGAGCAGTCAAACTGTCAAGGGATCGTATTGTATTTGGAGATTCCCTTTCAACCATGAACCAAGCGGAAAGAAATCGTAGTTTCATCTATTTCATGTATGTTTTCGACTTGGACTACATCAGCACAGTTTTGAAATTGAAAAATAGAGCTTTAGTCAGTGATGCTGGCTATACCAATGAAAAAAGTGAAACCACAAGGTACACGATCAGTCAAACGTTTATACACGCACTGAGATTTACATGTGCACGTTACTCACTTAACACTTACTAAGACTACACTCAATATTCTTTGCGAACAAATAAATTTACAGGATGTTCAACATTTTAATATTTTTGTTAGCAGGAAAATGTCATATCTTTGATTCACTGAAGTAACCTCCTCTAGCAGTTATAAAAGCAGAGAAAATTCGAGGCATTCTTTCTACAAGGGACATTAAATACAGCTCTGTTTCATAGGATGAAATAGTAAACTAGTGCATTTAAAGTTGAAGGACAGCCTAGAATCTGACTATGCCATCACCACACAATCAGTTAACAGGATGTCACACATGCACTGTTAACTTGTTTGAACTTGTATTTTCATTCATAGTTGTTCACTCAACTTTATAATGCTTAACAAGGATGAAAAAAAATGCAGTTTATAAAATAAATGGAAAAGTAGTAAAACCTTGCGGGATGCAAAAACGTTTGACTGGTTGTGTGCAGCTTTATTCATATCAGAAACTGGTTCTGGGGCTAATCAGCAGGATCGAGTTGCAGCCCCTTCTGTGATTCACCACTTTCCCATGACTATCCTGGGAGTCTTTCGCGCCTCACGACACCCCCTCACGACACCCCCTCACCACAACAGATGGATTTCTCACTCATCATCTGATGAAGCAATTCAGATGAAGCTTAGGAAGCAGAAGTGTTAACCAACATCTAAAGCCCGGCAGCAGCATGAGGGGCAGAGCACAGGTGTGTTTTAATTTAACTAGGGACTGCTGTCTGGCAACTGAAAAAGTGTCTGTGCCCAACGAGGTCAGAGGGCAGCAAGAAAAGGGGCATCATACCTTAATGCTTCCGAGGGGGCTGGAGTATCGCGCATGGCGTCCGGTCACTGGCGATGACCTGCTGGCCATGTCAGCTGTCATGTTGACCTTTTCGTCACTCTAGAATGAAGCATTTCATAGAACAAAGCAGACATTCAGTGCCTCATTCTTCTTGTTTTTTCTTTGTCGTCTTAGAACTTTGTACTTCTGCTCTTGGAAGGCGGCAGCCTCCCGGAGGGGAGTAACACTGCGGTAAAGGTACAATGCTTACAAAAGTGACCTTTGAATCCAAACTAAGGCATAGTCTCACACTTCGTTTCAGCAATTCCGCACCATATGCTGCAAGGCGATGTGCGAACACTCTTCAGGTTTTTCTCTAATGATGGATGCACGCCCTAAATGGTGTTAAAAACTAAGTAAATAAGTAGAAAACCAAATGCGCACTAGAATATTGCCTTACGGGTGATTCAGTGGGTAGCACTGTCGCCTCCCAATTCAGGAACTGGGGTTTTTGCCAGGGTTCCATGTATGGGGAGTTTGCATGAACCCCGCCGTGTCGCTCTGGGGTTTCCACAAGGTTCTCTGGCTTCCCCCGCAGTCCAAAAACATGCTGAGGTTAATTGGAGTTACCAAATTCCCTATAGGTGTGCATGGGTGTGTGGAGGGTGTGTGTGTGCCCTGTGGTGGGTTGGGCCCGTCCTGGGTTAATCCCATCCTTATTCCTGTAGCTTCTGTGATAAGCTTCAGACCCCCCGCGACTCCGAACAGGGTAAGATTGCATCACTAAGAGAATGACAGTTAATTAGTCAGCATTTATCCCAGGATCAAAAGCTCAGTTTATGTCTTGGAAGGCAGATGTTTGAAAGTTAGATGAGGAGAGAGACCTGATATGCCTAGACAGCTGGCTGCTATGAAAGCAGAGGAATGTTGAGAGGGGAAAAAAACAAACAAAAAAAAGAGAACAATGTAGGGGAGTTTATGCTGAGCCAATCCAGACATCTTGAGGTGGCTGTACACTGACAGACTCTCACTGCAGGAAAGCCCCGTTTGCCCCTAAAGGTAGACAGTGCTTTTCACTACTAGATACGGTGTCGGGAAGCTTCAAAACAAGCCGTAAAACATAGTTCTCTGCCAAATTGGGGAGTGAAGGCCATTGCCTGAAACCTTCAACAGATCATTTCTGTCAGCACTGTTTATGTTTGTTGTTGTTTTATCTCTGACTAGTAATGAGTAATACATTACAAAATGTGCTTTTGCATTTCCAGCGAGCCCTTTTATCCAGAGAAGCATAAAATTGTGAAAGCAGGGTCAATCAGTTCTGGGAGCAACACAGGCTGATGGTGAAACTATTCTGCCTACCATGGGATTTAAACCAGCAACCTCCTGTTCACAGGCAAAGTGATAACATCAAAACACATTGACCTACTGACCCAAAATTGAAACTTAGACTTTTCTGATTATTCCCCTGATTATTGGTGTTTAACCCACAATTTTACAAATTTTCAACCAACAATTATGGGTCTTTTTCCCATACATCTGAGAATGGGTAACATGTTTTTCATGCCAGATGTAGTTTTGAATATTTAAGCACAATTGCACTGGTTATTTCATTCTGAATGATTAAATTTCATTTTTCCCAAAACATTGTTTTTTTGTTTACATCACTGTTCCAGCTTTATAGTTTGAGATTCTGTCAAATAACAGCATGTAGCAATCCCAATCGCCGGGGTTCCAAAGCCTTACATTCATCAACTGATTGAAGTGTACTAGATTCTTAAGGATATTATAATTCGTATATGTCAAAAAAAATCTCACTTCTTTGCTTCAAAGATCTGTCACTTAACTATCCAGTTCAGGCAACTTTCAGAGTGTTTTTGCCCAACCTTGCTAATTAGTAAGCAGTAAAAACTTTCTAAGAGAGACTGACAAGCAAACTGTGCACGCACACGCACACGCACACACACGCACACGCACACACACACACACACACCGAGGCATGCAGACAAAAAAACAAAATCACCATACCAAAAAGGTCTGAGCATTCCAAACCAGGACGGAAAGCAGATCGGCAGCTGACAAAGTTCTAATTATAATAATAGTCACACAATCATTACTCCCTCTATCTGTCTTTGAGAACAAGCGCAACTTTGTGATACAGATCACATGATCACATTGACTTTGAATACAATTACCGTCTATGTCTCTTTTATAAACATTTACATACATACATACACATTACATACAGTGAACACAATACTTAATTTCCTTTACAATTATTAAATTGTTGTTGTTACAACTGCAGTGATTGCACACCTAAAAATGAACAAGTTTCTGTGAAAAATCTGCAAGAAAAAAAATAGTAACTGAAGCGTTAGATACTTACTCTTGATATGCAAGCACCCTGAAGGACTCCGTCTTGGGTTTTAAAAGTGAAAATCTAGCTGTCTTCCCAGCCAAGGAAATAGGCGGAGTTTGTGCAGGGATTTGCTGCCAATAAATTTAACAATAGACAGTAGCAGATTTAAAATGTAAAAATACTAACGTGCAGCATACTCTTCGTCACTTGGATCCATGGTTTAAAGCATAAACTAACAAACAAACAAACGAATAAATTTAAACCACAGCAAATAAGATTTTACTTGCAACATATGCAACATAATAAATATGATCATATTCCATGTTCTATTCAATTAGGTTGTTAATAGTTATATCTTAAAGTACATTGTTTTAGAATAATGGGCACCGGTACTGCAAATGTTTCCGGTTTTGAGAGCATTCGAAGAAATGATCACTGTTAAAAACAATGTTAATGGCGATATCATCTGCTGCATTCTACGTGAAATACACCTACAATCCATGGTGCTCTTCATTGGTGCAAACAATGGTAACTGAGTAATAAACTGAGTGTTTGATAATTGTAAGTTAAAGGACTGTTATCAAATTAATTAAAATACTTAAAATAATCATAATTTCAATTTGTAGCCTTGTTTAACTCACGTTTTTGCAGTATTACTGAAACATGAACTATACCAAGCATCTACCACTAGGTGGTGCACTATCACTGGTGTACTATCACTGGTGTATCAATGTATGACAGACTCAGTCACTACGTTTGCATGCACAGCTCAGTCGAACTACGGTTATAGCCCGACTGCGCTGTTTAATCGGACTGCTGGCCTTGTCCCAGCCTGAGAAGGGAATCGAATTATTGAGCGATGTCCGACTCCGCTACGATACGTGGCAGTATGGCTCCGTACAGCTTGCTAATATTGGGCTTTTTCCGGTTCACCTATTACGTCACAGTCGTAAAATAATAAATGTAAATGGTAAAAGTAATAATGGATGCGTGTGCAAAAGAAGTGACACAAACTTTAATTGCAAACTTATCAGAAGAACAGATACAACAAGACCTGGATAGCACAACATGAAATAAAGTATTTTGCACAATATATTCTGACAGCACGGTTTTTGGAAATTATATATAAATATTGCAATGCGATTTTGTTATAATAAATATCGGGGTATTTACGAACCCCTAGGAGTGATTTAAACATTAAGTATGAAAATTATTGTGATTGTCTCGGAGAACGCACGCAGCGCTCGTGCAAAAAGTAGCGGAAGTAAACATTAAACTGATTTTTAAACATATACTAGATAATCTTGAAAATGACTAATCATTAAAATTGCAAAACTTGCTAGGTTTTTTTTCCTACGACAGTCACTTTCTTTGAGGGGTGACTGTGGATCATGCATAGAGCACCTAGGCCAGTTTGAGTGTGATGGATGGAAGGTGTACATGCAGGAGTAAAATGATCTCCAATCGCATTATCTGGGTGTCTTAGTCCGACTACGAGATGTTCAGTTTAGTAGGATTTAATTTGGTTTACATGCACTTTCAAAGTCATGTTTTAGTTTGACTAACACAATGATTAAATTTTCATAGTGTGCATATAAACGTACTGACTGTTCTGTGTATATTTTACTGCACTTGCCTGCCTTGAATCAATTAACACTTAAAAGCTCCTACAAAGGCTTTGATGAAATTAAGTTAATGGACTATAATCACCATGGGACAGAGTACAGAGTTTACTGCGGGTGTGACCAGGGCCGTAGCCACCTATGACATCACCGAAGTTCGAACCTTTGTAATTTTTTATGAGCTAAAACAAAATTTGAAGCTAAATATTCACCTGAATAAAAATTTAGGCTAGCTAAATGGATGGATGGATGGATGGATGGATGGATGAAGAAAAGAACAGTGGAATCCCAGAGCATATGCAAGCAATAGAAAAAGGATTCAGGTCTGGATTGTGAGGGCAGTAGCCTGAGCAGAGCCTCCCAGACCTTCCACTTCCCAGCCACCCCCTCATCTCCTCCAGTAGGACACCCATGTGGTCCCAGAATAGCCTAGAAATATTATCTCTCCATATTATCTGTCCTGAGTTGGTGAATCAGGCCTGTTGTTTGCAACTGCCGGAATTGTACACATCCACTAACACAAAAAACAGACGCGTTGCAGTGATTCTGGAGCTGGAGTAATGAGGCAAAACACAGGATGATGCGAAGTAATGTGCTAGATTGACCAAACCCGCACAAACACTGGGAAAACATATAAACTCAAGTGAAAGTGAAAAGTCTTTCTTGTTAATTCTGCCATATGTACAGGACACACGGAGGATTGAAATTACGTTGCTGTCAGACCCCACGGTGAGACACTAACAACGACAAGCAAGACAGATACAAGTATTCAAGGATATACAGGTATTCAAGGATATACAGGTACTCAAGGATATACAGGTATTCAAGGATATACAGGTACTCAAGGATATACAGGTATTCAAGGATATACAGGTATTCAAGGATATACAGGTACTCAAGGATATACAGGTATTCAAGGATATACAGGTGTTCAAGGATATACAGGTATTCAAGGATATACAGGTATTCAAGGATATACAGGTATTCAAGGATATACAGGTACTCAAGGATATACAGGTACTCAAGGATATACAGGTATTCAAGGATATACAGGTATTCAAGGATATACAGGTACTCAAGGATATACAGGTATTCAAGGATATACAGGTGTTCAAGGATATACAGGTATTCAAGGATATACAGGTATTCAAGGATATACAGGTATTCAAGGATATACAGGTACTCAAGGATATACAGGTACTCAAGGATATACAGGTATTCAAGGATATACAGGTACTCAAGGATATACAGGTACTCAAGGATAAAGTTAAACTAAATTAAATACTTGGTGCAAAATACAAGGTGGTACGAATATGGTAGATTCACAGTGCAAATGTGGACAGCAGCTGTTTTTAGTTTTACAGTCTGTGTTGTAGTAAGTAAGCAAAGTAAAATAAGCAAAGGGGCAGAAACAAAAGCCTGAGATGCTGCATCAGATGAGTTATTTTCTAAAGCAAAATCTGAATCTGTAAATATGAATGTGTAGAGTTATAATTTGTGCTGGTAAAAACGAAGAAACGTGACTCTTATTACCCCAAATGTTTTTTTTCCCCCAGGAATTTCTGTCAAACTAATGTGTTGAAATGTCTACATTGAAAACACACTTAGATCAGAGAAACATATTCAGAGAGGGTAATTAAGGGGCCCTATCTGCCGTCACATGGCATTGCCTGAGATAAGAGACCACACGCAATAGGAGACGACCTGATATTACGGGCGACCAAAGGCATTGGTTGGGATTTGCTTGATGAGGAAGCTGCTCGAAAAATTGACATCAATCCTTTGTAGATGAATTTCTGATGTTGCTGGATTGTTGTAGTAAATACATGACAAAGTGAAAGGTGATTCTGGGTAATAAAATGTGTAATATTTCCTCATTGCATAATATAACAGGAATCCCTGTGCAAGAATATTTTGGGTCTCAAGTATGTCTTTAAGATTGTTGTAATTCCTGTGAATTACATTCAAATGTTCCGGAATCACATTCAAACATAAAGGATTCAGAGCAAAGATCACTGGATCTTATGAAACAGACACACTTTTCACTCGGACACACTTTACCCCTCTCGGGGCAGTAGATGTATCACAGACACTCAAGCACAACGGTATCACAAACCTTTCACAGACTTACATGGGGAAATTCTTTTGTCAATGTGCCGGTTGAATTGAGAGGCCTTGATGCTGATATCATGTCCTTTTATTTTTGACTATGAGACAGCAAAGGAAGAATCGCAAATGGAACTGATCGATCTGCAATGTGACATAACGCTGAAAGTTAAGTATAACTCCGTAACGCTGAATGAATTCTATGCCTCACTGAATGAGGTAAAGTTTCCTGCAGTCGCCAAGCGGCACGAAAGGTTATTGTGTTATTGGGATCTACATCAAACATTCAGACATGCAGACATTCAGTGTAATGAACACCAACAAGTCATGCCACATCGCAGACGAACAACAAGCACTTGAGAGTTTTTTACGGACTCTGAATGGAATTCAAAACTCTTGCCAGACGAGTCCTAACCACTGGCCCAAAAACTTTTTATCTTGTGATTTTCAAGGTTATTGTAAATATGCACTAACCGGAACAAGACAAAAAGTCATCTGAATTGCCTCCATAATGCTCCTGGACATATTTCCTTATCTTCCCCTCATCGATCCCTACCTATTACTTTATGGTGGTCTTTTGGCATCCTCCCCACAGGCAGCTGCATAAGCCAATGTCCTTGCCGTTCATCAGCTAGCTCATCAATGATGTGGATCCTGTTCCAGCATCAGACCATCTCTCAGCCAGCATGGTTCCTACAGGCACCGTTGGTCATCCTCTGTGGGGGGAAAAGGCCAAGGTCATTCTGACCATTTTGATGTCACACAGGGATGCTGCCAACTGCTTCCCACTGAGCTACAATGTAATCATGTACCCAACAGCTCAGCCAACATCACTGCCAACGTGTAACTTCTCAAAGTCACCTTGGTCATGCCGATGTTTCCGATATGTTGGTCTCTCCTGCCAGACATCTGTGGACATGGACTATGCCCTGATAATATTCTCCCATTAAACCTTCTTTTCCCTGATTATTTTGAAAATAAGACGCAATCCTAATACTAAAGATATAATCTTCACCTAAAAAGATAAATCACTAATGTGTAGAAATGAAAGCGACATTGCCTCATTTGTACATTCACATCCTATTCGTAAATAGAGTTTTGAGTGCACTGCAAAATATACGGTGTACTGTGGTATTCCTTTTATAGCGGGCCAGCCCCACCTCCCCCCTGGTCCGCAGACCAAAAATATGAGAATAATCATGTCTCATATTGGTACAAAGTCATTTCAATAGAGGGAGATCACGCAATATGCAGGACAGGTGCAAACTGTAATCCTCCAATTTCCATAACTGCAGTGACATATTCCTTTTGCACAAAACAAAAAAAAACTGAACAAAAAATGTATGTTCTTATTTAAAGAAGGAATACAGTACATGGGATTAGCTACAATCAACAAAAATAAATCAAAGTATTTTTAACTCTTTTGCCTATTTTAGTTTTTTGATCACATTCACAGATTTTGGTCCTTCTGGGGACCAAAAAAAATCCCTACAAGGTAAAAAGGTACAGGTTTTAACCACTTTATGGGGAAATCTGGTCCCCACGATGTAATTACAAAAACACACACAGGGTGTGTTTTGAATCACCTACCCTAGAGGTTTGAGCCAGCAGTGCTATGCACTGAATCACACTACCACTCATGTGAAACTTATTTTGTTCTTAAAATGGTATATGCAGTAAGTTCCTCTGTGTAACCTTATCAAGTAATGTGTGATGTGTATAGTGTGTCTTTTTCATGTGAAATGTATGAGTTATGGCAGGGAAGGGAGTCAGGAGCAGAGATGTGACTGTACTGGGGTTTCATCAAGGGAACAAAATATAACAAGGGCAGAACTCAGAAGAGCAAGATTAAGGAGCAGCAACTGAAATATAAATGAAGGTCAAAGACAAAACTGAAACTGGCAGCATTACACACGGTACAGAGGAAGTGACAGCCTGAACGAGATAAACCAAAGCTAAGAAAACAGCCGCTAAAAGACAGACACTAAGCAAACAGTATAGGCAAGGACAGCGAGCACGATGGCACAGAGCCAGGCGACAGACAGAAAGTAGCAGCAACACATAATAGGCAAAAGGCACAGAATGCAAGAAACGTAAGAATGTCCGGAGCTCAAATGGGCTGCAATTACCACAAGGTAGCTGCCAGCTATGACAAATTAGCACTCAGGTCCAAAGCCATGGCAACGGGAAAGGTGGTCAGAGCCGTGACAGTATGGAAAGAAAGTTAATTCAGTGCCATTGCTTTTCGACAGATATTGTCCTTCAATTTCTGTATTAAAACTGCTCTAGTGAAAATACTCACAATGAAATAAAGAAATGCATCTATATATAATAAGCAAATAAATAAATATTTGAATAATTTATTGGGTCCTTTTATTTTTAAGTAAATAAAAGGTATTATGTAAAACGCATGAATATTTTTTAATGCTTGTTTTAACCACAAATTGTCAGGCGT
Organism: Isichthys henryi; assembly: GCA_026776945.1. NCBI lineage: Eukaryota > Metazoa > Chordata > Actinopteri > Osteoglossiformes > Mormyridae > Isichthys > Isichthys henryi. Next base: position 14,325,502 of record JAODJX010000040.1, on the reverse strand, counting down.
GGTGCCTGTCTGTCCCTGCCCTACTTGTTTTGTCCCATTTCGCCAGCAGGCATCGCTGGTCACCCTGCTTCCTCACCCTGCTTCCTCACCCTGTCTTGTAGCCCTGGTCCCTAGTGTATTTCCCTGGTCCCCCAGCCTGCCACGTCTCGAGGGGTTGAGTGAGCGACTGTGAAGCTGTCACCCTTTGGTTGTGAGTTCGACTCTGGCCAGAGGCCAGTCTAACCCTTTGGTTAATTTATATTTGGTTTTATATTTCTTAAGTGTTTAGTGTGGTTTTCCATGTCTGTTATGGTTTATCTGTAGGTTCCTGTTTAGATTTACTGTGTGTTGCCCTGTTTTACTTTGGTCCTCCTAGTCTTCCTTAGTGTTGCCAGTGTTTCTTAGTTCCTGTGTTTATTAATTGTATTTATGCCACCTGTTGCCTGCTGTCCTATTCCTCTGTTGATTGGTTGATTTTGTAATGGTCCACACCTGCCCTTTTCTATTCCACATTATCTATGCATTTAAGCGTTTGCCCTTGTTCTGTACCTTGCCGAGTCATTGTGTTTGTTAGGTATGTAGATGTTGTGCTTTATACTTGTTTCTGCATATTGTAGCTTGGCTTGCTTTTCTAGTTCTTCTCCCTGCGTTGCCTGGGGGTTGTTCCACAGAGCAGGATTTCTTGCTTAGCTGGATAACTTATCAAATATAAGGTAGTCTGAACTAGATGGACTTTACCTTTGTTCACCTATATTTAGCCCAGACTACCTTAAATCCAAGAAGTTATCTGGCTAAGCAAATCCTGCTTCATGAAACAGGCCCCTAGTTTTCCTACTATGTTTGTTTAGTGTTTTTATTTCCCCCATTTGGTTCTGACCTCTTATGGTACATTTATATTATGTTTTTTTTCCCTTTTTGTGTTAAGTTCTGTTTATTAATAAAACACTTTTTGTCTTAGAGTTGCTCCATGGATCTTCACCTTTTTTCCCCATTCACGCTATGCCACACTGTAACAACATTATTATCACAGATTTTCTGAAATCACATTCACTTTTCTCTTAGGCTTTATGCAGAGGAAACCAGATGTTTGAAAATGCTGCAAAACCGCCTACAAAATGATGTCAGACTTGCTCTCTCTGTCTGCTTGTTATGTCTGATGTCACACATGACGTAAAAGGCCAAGCAGCATAGAGCGGGAGCTGGGTACATTCACCATTACTTCTTTATTTAGCAACGCGTCATTAAAGATGAAAAAGGGGCTTAACTTCATTAAAGTTAAAGGGAGAGCAAAAACGGGCAAAAAAATGGGGTTAAATTCCTTCAGTTCAAACAAAGTGTTGAGTGTAGCTGTTCTGTCAGGTGGAATTACCGGTACACTTTCAGTTCAGTACACACAATGAAATTGTGATCGCGTGCGGGAAAGCAGGAGCAGGGAGGAGGACCCGCAGGCGACCACCAATCAGGAGCAAAAGGACCCGCAGGCGACCACCAATCAGGAGCAAAAGGACCCGCAGGCGACCACCAATCAGGAGCAAAAGATCCCGCAGTCGACCACCAATCAGGAGCAAAAGGACCCGCAGGCGACCACCAATCAGGACCAAAAGGACCCGCATGCGCTGCCTGAGTCCCAGCCAAGGCGAGCGAGGGCGAGCCAGGGGGCAGAGCGAGCGGGACCCGTCCCCTGCATAGGTGTCCCCTCCCCTTTCGGGACACTGATAGGCGGGGACCTGACCGGGATCCATCATGCTGGGGCGAAGGTGAAGAGGTCAGTCTGCTAGAGGAGTCCTGGTGGGGCCATCAGGGAGATGCCTGAGGGGTCCCATTCTAGGTCCTCCTCTCCCTCCATCAAAGGCGGTGGCGGGACCTCAGGCAATGAAGCGACAAGTGGAGCAGGCAGAGCACGGACAGGCGACACAGCAGGAGCCGGAACATCAGGCACGGACAGGTCAGGTACAGTGGGGGGCGTAGCATCAGGCAGAGCCGCAGCAGGAGCCCCGGGTGGAGCAGGAGGCAGCAGGTCAGGCACGATGGGCAGAACAGGAACATCAGGCACCGGCGGGACAGGAACATCAGGCACGGGTAGAACAGGGATATCGATTATAGCCGCCAGGGTTGGTGCCGTAAACACTGGCGTTGCCCCTTTAAAAACCCCCAGAACCCACGGGATGGCAACCCACACGGCCCTGACCCCTCTATTCATCAGCCGTGCCTCCCGGAAGTGGCACGGTGCTAGCAGTGTCAGCTCTGCGACAGCGATGTGGGTCTCTGGTACTTGCGGGAGTGTAGGGGCAGTAATATCCGGGGTGAGCCCTGTGGAGAGAGAGCAGGCCCCCAGGAAGATCGTTGGGGCTTCTGTCGGTCTCCTCTCCTTTTGCCTCCTGTTTTTCTTTTCTGGTGCGGCGAAGCTGGGAGCACTTCAGAGCTGGCAGACGTCAAGTTGGCACTCTCCTCACTCGGCGTGGTGATCAGCCGGATCCGCCTCTCCATTATCCGCTCCGTCAGCCGCCGGAGGTTTTCAGCTACCTCAGGTATGGGGTACGCGTTTCTGGATGGGGCTGCCTCACTCAGGAGGGTCCCGCTCCGGCTGGCTAAATTTAAAGCCATAGGGTCCTCCCAGACCTCGGGCTGATATAGTCAAAACACTACGTACCTCTTGCAACAGACCGAGAAGCTGGTTCTCAGTCCGTGGCGGTGTGTCTTCTTGGAGATCCGTCATTCTGTTGTGATCACGTCCAAGGAAGCAGGAACAGGGAGACAGATAATCGGGAAACGGGGTTTATTGCAGGGAAATGAAGGAAACACAGGGCAGCGACAAACTAACACCAATGACAGACCTGGGGTTACAGACTCAGACGTGGACTTAAATACACAGGATGAAACGAGCAAAACAGGAAACAGCTGGTTACAATTGGGGTTGCACACGAGGTAAATGAGGGGGCGTGGCACACAGGAGGATCGGACGAGCCGAGCGTGACAGAAATGATTGAACGCACTTCTTGACAGGGGCAGAACCTAAATTCCAGAGGGTTTGCTATGGCTAATCTTCCTTACAATCCATCATAATCCACAGTTAGAGAATGTTTTGGTTTTCTAATAAATTACGCCAACAATGCGGAGAGGGTAGTTAATAAAACCGGGGTTGTCTGGCTCTTACATCATATTCAAATATTTTGCTGAAAATATGAGAGGACATCAGCCAGGTGTGTGTACGAGCAGACCGGAGCAGGCAGGAACCGCCTCTGCACATCTCCGTGGTCTTTAAGCAAACTGAGCAGCACAGAACACAGCATTTAGCTTATTATGATTTTCATGATATTTATGATTTTTAAATGTGTAGATATTTCTGCAAATAAGCATGTCTTGTTATTCAGAACACATTGTTTACAACATCTCCTAATTGTTTTTGTGGTTTTAATAATGAATAATCTCAGAACAAATTCTGTTTTCCCTGCTGTGCTGTAATTGCATCGCACCGCGAACCCAAACCCCAGGTTTGTACTTCGCCATGAATTTTGTCTACCATTACATCCCAATACTAAATAAGAAAAATGGTAAAAATGGCTATTTAGTTTACACAGCCACTTCTTATTAATTTTTCTCGTCACATGGAAAGTAGTAGAAGGAGAATTCTTTAGGGTTAGGGTTAGGTTAGTTTTTTTTTTTAGGTTAGGTTTAGTTTTTTTTGTTTCAGATCGATTAAAACACTTAGACACAACACTGCGGCATAATGACTTGCATTTAGGTTGGGCCCGGAAACAGTATTATCCATCCATCCATCCATCCATTTTCCAAACCGCTTATCCTACTGGGTAGCGGGGGGTCCGGAGCCTATCCCGGAAGTAACGGGCACGAGGCAGGGAACAACCCAGGATGGGGGGCCAGCCCATCGCAGGGCACACTCACGCACCATTCATGCACACGTGCACTCCCACTGGCAATTTAGCAAGTCCAATCAGCCTAAGCATGCTTTTGGACTGTGGGGGGAAACCGGAGTACCCGGAGGAAACCCCTCGACGACATGGGGAGAACATGCAAACTCCACACTCATGTGACCCAGGCGGAGACTCGAACCCGGGTCCCAGAAGTGTGAGGCAACAGTGCTAACCACTGCACCACCATGCCGTCCCAGCAGTATTATCACATAATTCAAATGTCTTGACTTAAAAAGCGGATTTACTAGACCTGCTGTCACATGACTGTAAGTGCAATGACTTGACTGCCATATTGGAGAACACAAAGCGATGCTTCAGAAACAGATCCTGCTCCAGTAACATAACTTTTTACCAGTTAGTGTGTTTACTGATCATTGTATATTTTTGCATTGACAATCGTTTGATATTCCCTTCCAAACATACATATTTGCGATATGATATTAATAAATACCTTATTGATCCCTGTGTATTTTTCAAAAGTAATGTCCAGTGATTTCTAAATTATATTCCAGATATAAACTAATAATTATTATCTGTATGTGGTTTCATTTGCAAGGAAACTGTCTGTCACTTATATTGTTTTATATACAAACAATGGATGGAGCAACTTCTTTGAAATGGTGTCACTCCCTATGATCCTCGGCCAGTAGCTGGAGACTTGTCATGTCTAGTAAATATATGTCACTGGAATTTGTCCTTTGTATGAAATGTGTTACGTAAATAAAATTGCCTTGTTTTGAATGCAATTCATGCAACGCTTAGCATTACAAAACTTTTATGGCACAAATCCTTCTCATTCTGTCTTTAAATAAGAAACCAAACATGACATTGTCTTCCTCTTAGTCTCACTGCTGAGGCAGAGGGGCATGCAGTAGATTTAGGACGGGCCATGAAATTTGGATACAGCAATAAAAAGCAAGTCTCTCAGGTGTGATCTGGTTCCCCTCATTCGTACCAAAGAGCTGTTGAAAAGATTCGGATCCTTCACTAACGTAGCATTGAGCTCGACAAAATACTGTGTCTGGTACAGCTGTGCGCTTTGAGCTTTCGCTGTTTTTATTTCAGGGTGGTTTCGTATAGCCACAAATGGTTTAGCTATCCATTGTGATGCTGGCACTAACAAAACGCTTTGTACATTCTTTCTGTACAAAAGTAAATAAGTTTTTTTTAAACAGTGTCTGGGATTAAATTAATCTTTTAAGAGGGATTAAGTGATCTCTGGTGAAGAGGTAAATACGTTTTTGTTTTAAGTCCTCTTGGGAAGTTTTGTGGATTAACCTTTTTGTAAATCTGTGTAGTTTTTGTTTGCAATAGCAAATCACGCTCATATATATTTGGTTGTATTTAGACATAGAATTTATTTTCTGACAAATGCATGTTAGGTAACCAATCCTCTTTCTCCAAAGTGCTTAAAAAGAGAAACATTTCAGGTTTGTTATTTTAGAATTTGTGCAAATGAAGAACCCCAAAGGCAGTTTTTGTGTCCCCAGTGTTAATCCAGTGGTTCCCAATCCCTGGTCCAGTATTCCACCAGCCTGCAGAATTCAGGAAGTCAATAATAAATCTTATATACTTTCAGGTCCTGCCTCTGCCGTTCACACGTTCTGTTCAACGTCAGCAAAAAAGGGAAATGGCTGAATTTCTGCGATCTGGCCCACCAATCAGTCCACCACGTTTTACCAGTCTGGTTTTAATAAAGACGTTGGGAACTTCTGCATAAGTGGATGCCCCTTTGCTGACGCACTTGCATGTGCATGGTATGCGGGTCCCTCAGCTGCACAGCTGTAACTGGCAGTTATGCTGCTAGGCTCATGCAGTCACCTATCAAGTTTCCAAGGGCTGCTTATATCTGATGCTTGTATAACTGACAAGGCAGGGTTAGCCAATTCCTGTTTAAGAGAGCTGCTCTAGAGCCCAAAGTTGACATCACTCTGCCACCTACAGGATTTCAGCCAGTGACCTTACAAGCACAGAATTATAATATATTTTTATTTAGCTGAAAACTAGGTTAGACGTCTCTTGAGCAATTGGGGGCTGAGGGCCTTGTTCAAGGGTCCAATAGAGAAAACACTCTACTGACCATGAGATATGAACCAATGACCTTCTGACCTCAGGCAAATGGTCCTGGCCCACTGTATTACGCACAACCTCCCTTTCAATGGTCCCCCTTGTGAAAACACACTCCCAGCCAAACTCGAACACCGTGTTTCTTCAGGGAACTGGCTGAACTTACCATTTCATAAACAGAAACAGCTGCGAAGAGGGAAAATGATTGATGATTAAAACTCTGTGGCAGCTTTTCAACAATCATCAGACGGGGTGGGAATAGAGCCAAGTGTGAGAACAGGCCTGGATTCGTTCTCATTTAGGCTGCAAGAATTTATTCGTATTTTTTTTTTTGTTGACAAGTTTGTTGCAATTTGAGTTCAATGAGGTCAGATATCAGCCTGGGTCCTCGTACCTGTGTGATGTTTAGTTAGCTGGAGCACAATTAACTATCGGTGGTAGAAGCAAACCCTTTAAACTTTATTACAGCTGTAATATTACAATAAATACACACACTGATCAGTCATAACATTAAAACCACTGACAGGTGAAAAGAATAACATCGATTATCTCATTTCAGTGGCACCTGTCAAAGGTGCCTTTATATTTAGGCATGTGAACAGAAAGTTCTTGAAGTTGATGTATTGGAAGCAGAAAAAAATGGCAAGTCTGATCCATGGAGGCCCCACCTTGCAATTTTCAAGACTTAAAGGATCTGCTGTTAACATCTTGGTGCCAGATACCACGGGATAATGGCAGAGATCTTCAGAGTCCATGTCTTGACGAGTCTGATGTTATAGCTAATTGGATTATTCTGCATAAACTAATAAAATTATACTTACTCAAATCATAGTGTAACGTACCTTTAATTTAATTTTAGAATTCCTACTATTAAAAAGCAGAGTGAAACTTGTAGGCCAAAACGTGTCATTGATTTATTAGCATTATTATACTTAATAAAAATTAAGTCATTTAATTTCTCACTTGGATACTTTACTAAAAAAAATCACCAGTAATGCTTTACTGCACCTACACAATGCCTGCAAAATGAATGTATTATGAAGGTGCAGTTAATATAAAGCTTTACCAAAACACCTACCTGCACTGCATTGAAACATCACAAAAAACACAAATGTCAAAATCAGAAGAGAGGGAAAAATGCCTTCAACACTGCTAACCCTAACCCTTCATATATAAAATGTAGTATCAACTTGTGTTTGTAAAACTGAGATACTGATCTGTACAGCATTAAAAAGTCTTATAGCTACTGTATATAACACCTTTGTATATATTTTTTCTATATTGCACCATCTGGTTGTAGATTATGGTATTTCTTAGATGTTTTCAGACAAAACAGTAATATAAGTACTTGTACCCTGAGGCATAAAGACATGTAACCTGAAGACAATCACTGGGCTCCTTTTCTATCATTACATGTTGGACTGTAATCTGTCATTTATTTGAATAGTTTCAATATTTGTCTCATGTGTTAAAAACCAATGGATGGAATTAGCGTGGCTTATTTTTGGCTACCTTATGAATTATAATTTCTATGAAGTCATATTGTAAAAATGAATAGTAAGTTCATTATTTTTTATAGATTTTGCTTTTTTTCCATTTTGTTTTTTCTTTCCATAAATTCAATACTTGGTGAATTAGGCTCAAAATTAAAAATTTCTAATTACTCAAAATGAAAATCTCACTGCATGAATGAAGAAATGGTCTGTGTGTGTTTGTGTTAATGTGTCTGCTTGCCAGGAGCCCTTGTTAGAATGAAGGGAGACACTCTTTTGAATAAGGAATGCAGAACTTTTGTTCGAATTTCATTTGTGTTGAGGCCATAAATAAGAGGGTTAAGGATGGGAGGGAAAACCAAAATCGAGACTCCTATGGATCTCCTCAGAAAGGGCGACACCTCATCAAATCGGTGAGACACAACAGTAAACAGAGTAGTGAGCTCAAAGAGAAAAAACACCATTAAATGTGT
>JAODJX010000040.1:14288596-14298978 GCA_026776945.1 Isichthys henryi | reverse complement strand
AATAAATAGACAATTTTATGATGTAGGCCGAAAATGAGCTTCCCCTATTTGACAGACCAGTAGCCGCCACTGGAGAGTAGGTGTGTCCGGTTAATAGCCAAATATGAACTGAGCCGGAGTTTGGAGCTCTTGCCCCAGTATGAGTAGAGTAGGCGTGTATTGTCTGGAGTCCTGCACCGTCGACCTGTAGGCCAAGACCACAACAGAAAGGTAAATAAATAATTAAACATTTTTATTTGCTATTTGCACAACTGTGTTGGAATTTTTCTCTTTGCCTACCTCATCTTACTCTCCTGCACAGCCAGAGGGTCACAATGCCAACACGTAGCACCTCTGGAGCTGGGGGTTAAGGGGTTTGCTCAAGGGCCCACAGACAAACACAGGCACAGAAACTAAGTCTGCTGAGTCACTTACCACCCTTGCATGTCACAGTCATGCTGATGGTCTGCTGTCATCATAGCTAATTGCCGTGCTAGCATACTGTTCAAACATTCCACCAACCCATTACTTTCTGGGTGTAACAGTGCTGCGTGGATCATCTCTGCCATACCAAATGTACCAAGCAGACCCTGTGACAGAGCATCAGTTACCATGTCTGCCTGCCAGAGCATACGTGTCTGGTTACTTGGTAAATTAATCCATTACTGTGAGGACAGAGCGATGAGAAAGAGATCCATAATGTCCACAGCTACCCTCTCCATAGGAGCCTCCACAGGATGTTGTTGGAGCTGAGCCCATGACTGATCAGGCAGACCCCTGTAAGCTGTGCATACTTCACAGTGAAGACAAAAGCCCACCACATCCTTCAGCCCCTTCCCCAACACTGAATCACAGGCTGAAGATCATCATCTTTTCCCTGCTGAGCCCCCTACTTCACCAGGTTAGAGACATGGAGCATTTGTGCCGCTCCAGGATGCCCCAAGAACAAGGAGATAATCCAGATATGCTCAAATGAAGCAGGCGCATTGCACAGACCAAAGCAGATAACCTTAAACCGCAAGAGTCCCCTGGTAGTACAGAGAACTGTGGCATCTGCTAATACCCAGTTCAGAGGTCTTACAAGGGAAACCACGAAAACTCAGCCACCTGCTCCAGATTCTTATCAACCCAACAAAGCATCAACCACCGTTTGCCTCTTAATCAGACAGAGCATAGGCCTTTGGCTTCATTATGGCAAAGTTAGACAGAAGTCTAACTCAGTTAGTTGTCAGTTATCGAGTTAGTGTTCTGATGTAGAAAGTGCCAAGCAAAAAAACGCATTCATTAACACATTTAATGTAAATTACCAACAAAATAGTGAAGGAAATGAAGCTGTGTTCTAGCTCCGGTGACCGAAAAGGTTCGGATTGAGTCCCTGCATGCCATGTCAGGTCATTTTATAAGGGTGCCATTCAGAGCATCCTAACCAAATACACCAGTAGTTTAGTTAGGGCAGTTTAGTGCATGGACACTGACAGTCTGAAGCCCAGGGGCCTCCCCTACAAATGGAGCTCAGCTGAGGTTGTTTCGCTCCTGCATTGGTCATACACTGCATCCAGCTGAAGAACTTGCTCTATTATTCTTCATTGCATTTCTTTCATTCATCTGTTTCTAATTCAGAAACTTTATCATTACCATGTTATATATTAATCATTTATGTATTCTGACAATATTTGCATTTTCTTGTCACTGTTTTTCACCCTACCTGCACTTTACCAAGTGTCAAGTGACATGAAACTGTACATAAATTGATTTGATTTGAGGCTGAGTGTGAAGCAGCAAGGATAAGAATCAGCACCTCCGAATACTAGACAGGCAGCATAGGGAACCAGATTGGGGCACATCCTGGATGGGATGTCAGTCCAGCGCAAAGCAAACACCCTCACACACTTTAGGCAACTTAGAGGCAGCTGAAGAGCATGTCTTAGGACTGTGGAAGAAAAGAGCACCCAGAACATACAAGCTCCACTAACTCCGTATCACACCGGCAGAGATGGGGTTCAAACCCAGGTATGAGGCTGCAGTGATGGAGACAAACATCTCAAAATAAAGACCTTTAATTGGTTTGTATGTCACAAGAATAGAAAAACAGATGTGAATACAAACATTTTACTTTATCATTGCAATTCAATTAAAGTGTAAAATAACTCACAATTATCAGTGTAATTTGGAAATAAATAAATAGGTTTAAATATACCTTTACCAGCAATCACATATACCGACAGATCTTTCAGTATGCTAATGGTGTTTCTCATAGAGAAAGTAGAGATATTTTACATTTTGCATCATACAATTTTCTATAAAGAATTATTCCTAAAAATTGTATATAATACATTATAACCTAGAACACAACTGCATGAATATTTAATTTTTATGTACATTTTATAAATATGTATTTTTGAAAAATATTTCTGAAAGTTGTCACCACAACAATCATCACCATATTCTTATTCAACTGTAAGTGTAATGAAGATTAACTTTATCTACCAAACATCTTGCATGACTTTAAGATCTAACACCCAAATCAATTCAGATAAACATATTCAACTGACATACTGACATCTGGCTACAAATAATGAAAAACAGTGTACACTCTTGTGCAAATTAATTGAAACAAGCTGTCACACAGACATACATGCAGTGTCCTGGGACCTGCTGGTTTGCACAGCTAACAGGGCAGAGAGGACGCTGGGTGGATGGACAGAGGAGGCACTGCGCCTCTGCAGACTGGCAGGTCTACTTGGGTGGGGTTAGAGCTGGGTGGACGGACAGAGGAGGCACTGCGCCTCCACAGACTGGCAGGTCTACTTGGGTGGGGTCAGAGCAGACACAGACACACATGCTTTCATATACAACATTTGGTGATAAATATATTACCTAATTGTAATAAGACTTTAGTTCTCATTTGCTCAGTCAAATGCAGCCCGAAGTTTACAAGGTCTAATCAGTGACCTAAGTTTAGATGATGATGCAGTGTCTTATATTTCATCTCCTCTACAGTAGAGCATCACTCGTTGATCCTAAGAGGGCACCTGAGCCAATAGAGAACAGACATGTTCCCGTCCCTAGTTACATACAGTCTCGCCTTCCTGCCACCTTCACAGGGGGAAGGATGAAATCTGCTAGGGTGAAAAAACTGAAAAATACAAGTCTTTGCACTTGGATAGGACTCAACTCTGTCGCTGGTGATTTTACACCTCACCATTTCCTGAAGCTTCTTCAGAACAAGGGCTTCCTAAGCTCTTCCAGGTCCCACCATTATTATCCAGAAGGCTGGTGTCTGCTTCTTCTTCAGTGACCTGCAGTTATCTCCTGACCAACAACGAGGGGTTGCTGCCGCCATTCCAGGGCTTGAAGTCACGGATACACACCAGTAGCACCATGAAAAGGGATGGTACTCACTGCAGTTTCAGCCCGAGGTACACTTAAGGGTGGCCTATTTCAAAGGGGGGTGCACATCCACTGTTAACCCCCACTCCTTTGAAGGTCGCAGGTTCAAATCCCCCAATTGGCAGAGTGATTTCACCATTGAGTCCTTGAATAAGACCCTTAACCCCAATTACTCCAGCGACTGGCTAACCCTGAAGTTATTAGAGCTGTTGGTCAAGGTTGTGAAGGAGCCAGAGGAGTAGTTAACGGGTGAATGAAGTTTATGGGATGTCAGATGGGCTACCAGACCCGAACGGAAGAGTACTACTTTTCATAAGATCAATGTTATATTAAAAGCATTAGAAGAAGTATCAGTAATACTTTGCTTGAAGCTGTCATCTATAATGCATTATAAACTCCTTCATAATGCATTATAATGGTCAGTATAAGAATTAATAAAGCATTACAGCATCTTCTATTGATAAGTCATAAGGCATTATAGTGTTGAATATAAAATTTAAAGGTCCTCAAACATGACTCCAATCCACAACTTAAGTTCTAGGGTAACTGAACTATTACAATACAGTAAACCAACTTTATTATTGCATGTACAAGGAGCTATTTCCTGGTTTGTTTATACATACTTAAGGAAACAATGCTTTATTTGTTCTTTGCACAAGTACATTGGAATGCCTTGTTTCGCAAATCCCATCATGCTCTCCTATGAAACATACATACACACACATAGTTGAGAGAAAAGCTTGAGGTCAGAGCACAGGGTCAGGCCATTTAGTCGCCACCCCTGGATCGTTTTGGACACTTAGGGGCCTTGCTTCAAGGGCCCAACAGGAGTGCAACTCTTTTGCAAAGTCTCAAACAGGCGACCTTCCGTTCACAAGCACAGACTGGCAGGCCTGCTCGGGTGGGGTTAGAACTGAGTGGATGGACAGAGGAGGCACTGCGCCCACAGACTGGCAGGCCTGCTCGGGTGGGGTTAGAGCTGAATGGATGGACAGAGGAGGCACTGTGCCCACAGACTGGCAGGTCTGCTCAGGTGGGGTTAGAGCTGAGTGGATGGACAGAGGAGGCACTGAGCCCACAGACTGGCAGGTCTGCTCGGGTGGGGTTAGAACTGAGTGGATGAACAGAGGAGGCACTGAGCCCACAGACTGGCAGGCCTGCTCGGGTGGGGTTAGAGCTGGGTGGATGGACAGAGGAGGCACTGTGCCCACAAACTGGCAGACCTGCTCGGCCTAACCTGTCAAGCCACAGACCTAAAGGGAAGATCTTTAACCCATTAAACATATTTTACAAGGGCAGCCACGGAGATCATAGGTAGCACAGGTTTGCAAAGTGTATTAGCAATAACCATGCCACAGGGCTCTGTCTACACATCATTAGGGCAGCAGCTGTACCTATCAGCCTGGGAAATGTCCTCCTGGATCTCCTTATTAATGAGCTCCACAGACGCTTGTTATATTCTCTAAGACTGATCAACAGTGTCAGATAGTAATTAATCCGTGGAGGTCAGTGGACTCACCTGACAATTAATGCTTATTAGCAGCCTCTTTGCTCACTAATGAAGCTCACAGATAATGATGCCCCCAGATATTTCACATCCTCCAAACTGGTACCAGTGTCCTGGGGGCTCATTTAATGAAGACACTGTAACACTGCACTGTGAGACATGCTTTTATTTTCCTTTCTAAGTCCATTCAGGACACTACCCGAACATAAACAGAGGTCACTTGTTGCTTGTTTTGTCGTTAGTCTGACCTTTGAGATTGTCTGTTCGGGAAACACCTGTTTCATGTCTCTGTTTACAGATGTGATGAAGATTAAACGGTATGAGTGTAACATCCCACCATGACTTGCTCTATTGACCGCTATTATTTTCTGCAGAATACAAACATCTAAATATATGTTTTGCATTTAGTGTGGCCTAAAATTTTGGTAGACCATCACTAGAGCATAATGACCAGGTTGTCATCTACCCTAGAGGTTAGCAAGTGTTGCAGGTTCTCAAGAGGGTCTGCTAATCTGTGGCCATAATCAACCCCAGAGTTTTGAAGGACCAGGAGCCTCTGTGAACCTTTAATTAAATTATGGCTTGGTCATTGATGGCATAAAGCAGGACTATGGGGGTCTTTATGTCTAGGGGGAACATGGTATGTTACTCACTGACCTTCATCAACCCACCCCACCACACTCCTGAACCACTTATATCCACCACTAGAGGGTTGTCTGGCCTGGCTGCATGGGCTCAACAAGGTACCAATGACTGGTCTTCATGGAAATTTGTGATCTTTTCCAACAGGTACTTTACCTGGTCATGAGGCCACACTCTTTTGTAACAGAAATAATAATAATAATAATAATAATAATAATAATGCAAGTACAAACACTCTACAGTTGTCTCTTAAAATAGGATTTTGTCCATATACACTGGTTTCCACCCAAATTCAGCATCACATGTTCAGTGGCATAACAGTTGAAAAACAGTATTAGGTCAACACATGCTCCATCCATCCACCTCCAGGTCGTTTGGCTGATGGTCGCTTGGCTGCTGGCAGTGTGCTGAGCAGGCCACACCAGACATCATTCCTCCAGGATGTCCTGGATTCGCCCTGGGAGCTCCACCCTGTGACAGCCAACCAGAAAAAAGGTGCCTAACCTCCTCGGCTGACTCTTCTTCAAGGTCTCTTGGGATCTCCAAATTCTTTACCCTCTGGTGAAGAGGAAGCTGGTCCACCTATTGCAGCTGTTTGGCTTGAACCTGTTTGATCATGAACCTAGTAACGGAATGGGAGTAGCTGGTGAACTTTAAGCCTGGTTCAGCTCCCCATGAAACACCTTCTCAGGACCAACAAAACTGCAGTCACTGGAACAACCCACCTCTAAATTTCACATTACATAATCTTGAACAAGATCACGATCTACATCCCAAATTACTGGTTCAATTGAAAAAAGCTGTTCTCTCTACTCCAAGGGTCTCCAACTCCAGTCCTGGAGAGCTACCATCCAGTAGGTTTTCTATCCTACCTGACTTCTGAGGAGCCACACCTGCTCTCAGGTAAATACCAGGAACACGTGAGGCTCATCAGAAGCCGAGTGGGACAGAAAACCTACTGGACGGTAGCCCTCCAGGACCGGAGTTGGAGACCCCTGCTCTACTCTGCGAAAGTTCCATGGCTTCTTGAGCTGCAAATTTTTGCTCTTCAATTCAGGGGCAACAAGGAATCATAGACATCTACTCTACTCTACACTCTCCAACTGTTTACACAGCACAGCGGACACAGGGCCCCCAGAACCTCTACCAGGTGGCAGGGACAGAATGCCAGTTGGATAGTGGGAATACACACAGAAACACACTATAGACAACTTAGAGACATCAGGTCACCTAAATGCACTACAGGAGAAACCCCAATAAATAAATATGAAGCACAATGCTGCAGGGATGAGGAAACAGTACTCATCATACCCTCTGTACACACACAATATCAGTATTGTAAGAATTCAGTGATCAGTAGTAGACATCTTACTGTGAGTTAACATGTGATGTCACCTATAAATTATTGCTATATATTATTTATTGCATGGCTAAACTTGTCTGAAACTCAGAAAGACCACATATTCATTACAGATACATAATTGATGTCAATATGAAGTAAATAAGTGAAGTATGTGACAATTACAAGACATGCAACAAAGACTAAGCATACTAATGTTGTTTCTGATGTAACAACCTCATCCAATTAATCTTCAGAGAGTGAATAATTGGCCTCCTTGTCCCCAGATACGTATGACATGTTTTGAAATGACTGCGGCATTAATTACTTTCCATCTATTGGTGCATTGGGGGCAGGAATCAGAAAAATAAATGCCTGCATTATGAAACAACAGCAGAACATCCCTCAATGTGACCCCCTTCTAATAAACCCCATTGGAGCCTCTATTGCTGATCTGAAGAGTGCTGACACCATGCAAGTGTCACATGGCATCATTCGTGAGATGTCAGGGGGGTCATTAAACACAGTAATCATGAAGGCTAATAAAGGGCAACTGCTAATACACTTATTTTGTAATATATTTAAAGAGTACGTTTACATGTTTGACAAAATTTCGCAAAAGAGTGACCCCACAGCCCAAGTATGTCTGTCTGGCTAATTAACCCAATCAATTTAGCCATGGCTGTGCACAATTTATCAGTCATACTTGGGCAGCCGTTTTCATTTGGACCTACTGTGTCAGAATTGCTGTCTCCAGCAAAGAAATGCAGCTACATAAAGAAGGTCAAGATGCGATGTCCTTGTAGGGGATCATTAAACAAATGCAGACAAGAATTTTATCGAGAATGGATTTTAAGAGAGAAGAGCACATTCTAAAATGCACAATATTTTTTAACTTTACATACAGTATGACATCTACATTTAGAGAGTGCTTAGTCAGTAACATACTATTGCTATGGCCTGCTGTGTTGCTTCTGTTCAAATTGGAATAAAAATCTGACCTGGACTGTTTCTTTTTCTTCTTTCCAGGATTCAAAGGTTGGAGAACAGAAATGGACAACAGGCCCAACATCAGCAACATGGTGTAAATAAGGCTGTTGCTGTCCCACCTGTATATGTTTGCCCAGTATTTAACCTGAAGTACCTGACAATCAATAATAGCGATGTGGGAATCATTCTCATAATCATGGAAAGGGGTTTGCAGCAGTCCATGAATTTTTAATTCTGTAACCTGTACTTCAATGATATTGTGGGGGACACTAACATTGTGCCTCAAATCATGTCAGACCTTGTCTCAACTGACAGAAGCATTAGTTATGTTGAGTGTGTCACTCAAGCATTCTGTAATCACACGTCTGCTACTGCTGCCCACACAATACTGATGATCGTGGCTTTTGACAGATATGTGGCCATTTGTAAATCCTAGAGAGACTCTTCAATAATGGGGTGTTGGTGACTGGGAGGGGGGGGTAACAGTAAAATTCATTCTCCTTTTACCCTTTCACGTGCACTCTGCAGTACATCTCAACAGCCTAGCACTCATTGTCCAAAACAAATACTTGAATATACACAACATACAAAGAAAAACACTATTGATCCAATTGCTGAATAGTCTTCGATGGGCTACTCATTGTGTCCCTATTATAGGTACAGGGCATTACAGAAGGGGAACTACATGAAAATGTTCACATATTATCCTTCGTTTTATGCTGAATTGCATGAAAACCAAACCACTGTATAAATGCTTTCCCTGCCTCCCTGCTTCTATGGTTTCACTATCAATAAGTTTAAAAAGGTAAGTGTAAGTATAAGGCTGTTTGAACCATATATAACCAGTTTAGAGAGCTTTAAAGAGACGAGCAACAGCATGGAGTTCAATAACAGCAGTATGCTGTATACATACAGAGTATAAGCAATACACACCAAAAATGATTGAGCCCATAAACCTTGGTATCGGATTCCACTTGGGAATGTGCAGGACATGATCAACATGGCTAATTATGTAACAAATAGCTAAACAATCAACATAAGGGAATTACCAAAACAAAGCCAAAACGACTATGGACAACAATTCAGACTTCGCATCAGTGAAACCACACAGGGGCAATGTTGTACCGTATATAAACGGAAACCCCGAACTAACAGGCAAGAGGTCTGCTGAGAAGGTCATGGTGATTCATCAGAACATTGAAGTTACTGGTAAGGGGACGCTCTTAACAATAGGACTGCCTTTCTGGAAATGCCTTTCAGCAAAGAGAAGTAAATAACCAGGAATGGGAAACACAGCCGTTTACTGGGAACCCCAGTCGGATTCGATGTTTTATATTTATATGTGCTACAGGTGGGATGAGAGCTGTTGAAAATATAGGTTCTTCTTAGAAGAGAATTTTACTGTATTTGGATTCCACTTCATGCAGTTTGGATTATTTAAAATTAATTGTTACAGGTGTTAACCTCATGGAAACATTTTTGTTTAACATGCAGTATTTAATCGGCAATGTCAGCAAGTATAGCTAAAACATATATTTAATGCAAAGAATGTACAGTATATGTACAAATGTACAATGGCAAAAACTTTCAGATTTTGCATATTCTCCCCATGTTTGGTAAGTTCATTCCAGTACTCCACCATACTCCTACAGTCCTAAAATATGCAAACAAATGGCTAGGAAATTGATTAATGGATGGATGGTTATATTGGTAGATGGATAAATAACATTTTTAAATTACATAGAGTCAATGGTATTATGATTATCTTATCTTATATTCTAATGCACCATCTCCTGATGGGGATCCTGATGGAGGTATGCCTTCCAAGTCAGACCAGACTTCTGTTTCTAGCAGAGGTGGGTAGTTCAACGTCATACTCAACTGGTTGGTTGAAACAAAATCTTGGTCTGGATTTTTATTNNNCCACCCCCCCCCCCCCCCCCCGCGCCCCCACCCCCCCCCGCCCCCCCCCCCCCCCCCCCCCCCGCCCCCAATCTTATCCACAAAAGGCTGGTGTGTATGCAGGTTTTTGTTACCTCCCTAATTAGATTACTAATTAAATGACTGATTGGCTCACACCTGGGTTTGATCAGCTGACCTAAAGGTTGGCCCAAAAACCTGCAAACACAGGCCCTTTGCAAAGAAGATTGCCCACCCCTGCTTTAGTTAGATCTGGGGGATCCCCAGACATTTCAAAGCCAGCTGAGAGATATAACAACTTCAGCATGTGCTGGGTCTGCTCCAGGGCCTCCACCCAGTGGGATGAACCTGCACCCTTACTAGCTACCTCAGTGGCCTCATGTTTCATCTACATTGTTTTTCAGGATTCAAAGCTTGGAGAACAGAAATGGACAACAGGCCCAACATCAGCAACATGTTGCATTTAGAGGCTTTTGACATCACACCTGTATATGTTTATCCAGTATTTAGCATTCTGCTTATTACCTATCTGATCATCATTATTACCAATGTAGGAATCCTTGTTCTTATCATCACGGAAAGGAGTTTACAGCAGCCCATGTACCTTTTATTCTG
>JAODJX010000040.1:14247995-14258259 GCA_026776945.1 Isichthys henryi | reverse complement strand
CCCCCCCCCCCCCCCCCCCCCCCCCCCCCCCCCCCCCCCCCCCCCCCCCCCCCCCCCCCCACCGACGTAGGACACAGAAAGCATAGTAGATTCATTGTTTCCAGCAAGTTCAACTATACTTAACAGCTGAGAATGAAAAACACCTGTTACAATTTAAAAGTGTAACATAATAAAAAGGACAGCAGGCAAAAACCTGACTGAGGGAAACTGAGCCATGGTTACGGAGCCCAAATGGAAACAAAGCACATTAAAAGGGGCAGCAGGTTCATCACAGATTGGTAAAGCAGCAAGAGTGACAGGCACCTGCAGTGTGTACAACACCTAGAACAGTGCTCCTCAGCCCGGTCCTCGGGGAACTCAAGCAGTCCACGTATTTGCCCCCACCCCCACCCTGAGGACCGGGCTGTGCAACACTGATCTAGAATGTCCTGTCTGTAAAATGTAAAACCAGCAGCATCTCTTATCTACAGGGAATAATCCGGGAATGCAGCTTGAACCAAAAACCACACATTTACTAAGCCCAGACCGACAATGCAATTGGAGTACTAAACATAAGTGTTCGTTTATTTGGAATAACAGGACATTAATGGTCAAGCTAACAAGTTTTTACTTAAACATTTAAGGCATCACCTTTAACATTTAATGGATTCACCATCAGAAACATCACCCATGATTGATAAGCATGTGGTACACATTCAGCTATTAAGCCCTTAATTTCTCACTAAACATTACACTGCTGATTTAGTGCCCAAAGCTAGTGACAAATCAATAATGGAGAACATGACATTGGTGGCTTATTCCAGATGTTTCTCACATTGCTCCCAATGCATGACAATCCATATTATCCAACTGTGTCGTAAGACTATCAGAGCCACCAACAGGTACAGATGAACCTGGGTGAGGACATGAACTCCCACCCCCAGCTTCAGTAAGGCACCCCATCTACCTGCGCCTGGGGGCCTGGCTTGCCATTCAGCGCCATCTGCTGTTGGGTCGGGGGATGTTGTGAGCCGGGGGACAACGTGGCCAATGTGGTCTTCTGCTTCTTGACATCTGCCTTGGCCGGGGGAACATCTTCCTCCTCGTCGGAGTCCTGGAGTCCGTACTTAGAAAAGTGGGCAACCTGCACGAGGGAAGATGAAGTTCCGTCACCGGACCAGTCGGGCCGAGCTCAAGCGTGAACCTTACATAGCTGGTGCTCAAGCCCAGACAACGTACTTCAAACACCCAGGAGCCAGTCTCAGGCCGGTACTCCAGGAATCGCGCCCCCTGCTTCCGTGAGGCATTTTCTAGCCGCCCCTCGTAGTTCATGTCTAACAGCCTCTCGGGACTCTTGATCTGGGTGCAGGTGGTTTTGTCATTGGGCCAAACGCCATCCAGCGTCACCTCAGCTCGCCTGAGGGGAGAGGGAGACCGTTTTTCAAATAACGACCTTCTGCAAACGCTGGCTGTTACATATGGAAAGTGGCCCAATGGCACACTGCTTTACCTATTAAGACCTTCGCCTATGGGAGGTTTGGCCTTGTCGTCAGGGTACACGATGACCTCCTTTCTGCGGAAGTGCACGATTTCATCCAGGTTGAGGCCGGTCAGGTTTACCTCACCAGGGAAGAACACCGAGCCATAGCCTGTAAGAGAGTCGTCACTTCATAGAAGCCTTTCCATAAAATACACTCCATATCACAATCAAGGCTGGCTTATCACCAAAGCTTTCTTGGACCAATCCATACCTTTTCTGCCAACTGTGAAGTTCTCCACCAAGCACTGACCATCCTCATTGACCATCCTGCCCAGTTCCTCCATGCTGGGAATAGTGTAATATCCCACACGACGCAGAACAATGCCTGTTGGAACAAGCTGGGTCAGAACAGCAGGCCGATGCTGCAGGATTGGAGCATGGCAGATGACTTCCCCAACAATCACAGCCTGCCTAAACAGTCAATAGGTGGGACAGTGCTGCACTTCAACTTATTCTTTTGTTTGGGTTCAGATCCTGCACCCAAATAGTACCAGTAAAACCCAGTTAGCTAAGAAGCACCAGTACATTAAATACGCACATTAACTTAAGCAAGTGCTCACCAGCAGGGTGTGGTGACTGAGCCCCCGTCTCGTCACGCTCCTCCAGCACAGAGTCATCGCCCAGAGAAACGTCCTCACTGCTGGTGCCCAGGCCGTTGCTGCGCGTGGAGCGGACGTTCAGCTCTGCGATGGTGTCCTGAAGCGATGGGTTTGGCTTGCCCTCCAGAGTGTGCGGCACTGGCTTGGCGATTGGATTTGTGTAGAACTTGGTCACCTCCTCCAGATCCTCCTCCAGTCGTTCTTCCTCATGAACACGGGCCTCCTCCTCAATACTGCGGCTGCGTTGGGGCAACACCAAAGAGCAAGCAGGTTACAATATGTGGACAACCATGGCAATTCTGAGACGGAGGACAGGTCATTTGTATGAAGGGCTAAATTTCCATGGTTAACGTGTAGTATGGTGGGTGAACAGCAGGAGGCAAACATGGGACTCACCCAAGTCCGTTTTCAGGGTAATCAGCAGGGGAGGCCAGGTCATCAGCCTCTCTGTTACTGGGGGAATAGAGGCTGCTCCCATTCAGGTTCTTCAATACCAGCTTTTTGATACTCTTCCTGCAGAGAGATGCGAAGTAGTAAGTGGATCTCTTTCCTTCAGTCATGGGCAGTTCAAGGAGCCAGCCTCACCAGAAATGGAAAAGCAAACAGCCAGATGCCCATGGGCCTACCACAGTACACCATGCCTGCTCAGATTCTCCATTAACGGATTCTTCTAATGCTTCCACCTACCTCGGCATGAAGGAGCCATTGTTGAGGGAAGGCTCGTCGTCGTCCAAGCTGTCAAAGAGCTGGGATTTGGAGGACCCAGACGAGCCGAGGGCCTTGGGCCGGACACGTGTGGCGGGGCGTGGGGTCAGTTTGTAGTGGGTGGGTGTGGTCAGGGCCTTCTGTGCAGCTGGATTGGTTGGCTTGAGGCGCTGTCATAAGAGGAACAGACAGGCAAGGACACAAGGATAATTATGATAATTATGGGACTGAACTAACAAGTTAGCATGAGGATCATGCAGTAATATTCAGGTGGACCCTAAATGCATTTCCTCTTCCTTAAGTCATGGTAGGTGATTATTCAAACCAACTTATACATTCAAATCAATTTTATTTATATACTACACACATATTTTCATGACATCTAATTGTCTCAAGGCACTTTACATTATCCCTGTATAAACACCGCAGCAGCAAGGAGAAACAACCTAGAGTAAAGAATCCTTGGGCAGAAAGAGTCAAACGGGGCAGCCCAACCTCCAGGGGCAGATTAAGCATTTTAGTGACACTACATATAGGTACACATGGGTCTAAGAGTTAAGCTTAAATCACAAAGGCTGGCAGATCCGTTCAAAAAGGGAATTCAGTGCAATTTAAAATTTATACAACCAGACCCATTCAAGCACCAGCCCGCTGTCCAGCCCGAAGTGGCACCAATCTGTCACTCACCTCCTCCTTTTTCTTCGGGTCAGACAGGGGGTTTCTGAAGAGTGGTGAGTCACCGAAAGGGGAGTAGGCCAGGGCGTTGATCTGCTGCTGGAGCACAGCCTGCTGGGCTGCCGCAGCATTGGGATCCGTCAGAGCTGGAAGAGATGGACCAGTTAGGCACGGGCACACGGAAAGTCTTCGGTCCGGGGAAACAGCCTTGATGCCAGTGCCGTTTGGTCTGGGGATGCGACATAATTACCAACAGGCTGCTGTGGGGCGCCAAAGCCCAGGCCGCTGGTGCCAGTGTTGAAGCTGGTGGTCCCGAAAGCACCCACACCACCTAGAGTGGAGCCCAGCTTGTTCTGCGTAGCCCCAAACAGGGAGGTCTGGCCTGTGCCAACTGGTATGCAGAGTAAAATATAGACCACAGCAACAAATTTAATATCCTATTACAGACTACTGAAATTCAACAAAAAGTAGCTATTAATCATTTTTCTTAATACTGTACAAGGGCTTTCTACTCTGAGGTTACACACCTGTTCCAAACCCAGCTCCCAGCCCTGCTCCTAGCCCGGTGGTTCCAGTTTTGTTGCCAAAAAGCCCTCCACCGGGGTTATTTGCACCAAAACCTAATGGAAAAAGTACACAAAATGATGCGGAAGTCAAAAGAGAGCAGGCACATGCTAGAAACCGTGTACATTTGCCTTTTAATTCTACACGACGAAAAGCAGGAGAATGAGACTCACCAAAAGTGGATGTGTTGTTGTTGGTGAGGGTCAGTGTTGGTTTGTTCCCAAACAAGCTAGAGCCAGATCCAAAGGTCGGTGCACTAGTTGTGGTTGTACCGAATCCGGGGGTTTTGCTGCCAAACAAATTCTATAGGGGTACACAAATTAAGGAGGTAGACAAACATGCATATATTACAACAGCTGAATTTAGAATAAACAATGAAGGCGAATGCATACGAGCACATGCTGACATACCTGGGTGCCAACACTGCCAAAAGCATTGGGGGGTTGTGCAAAGAGTCCTGCACCAGTCCCAAACCCTTGGGCTGTGCTGGTGTTTGCTGTGTTATTAAACAAACCCCCTGCTTGGGAAGCTGCCGTGTTGCCAAACAAACCCTGTGGGAACACAGGATCTAAGACCAAACCAAACCCAAAAATACAAACCAGCCACACAAGCTAAATGAGACGAAGAGACTCACGATGCCGCTGGTGTTGGGCTGCCCCATAGTCATGTTGCCGAAGGAGAAGCCCGTGTTCTGGGTGGTGGCAGGCTGGCCGAAAGGCTTGCTGAATAGACTAGTGGTCTGCTGAGGCTGCTGCTGTGGTTGGGAAAACAGGCCACCTGTGGCCGTACCGAAACCGCTGGTGCCTGGAGCGAATCAGAACAGGGATTAGCACGACCATGCAAATATCAGACAACATCCTAAAATGCAAAGACTACACAAGCCAACAATGCTACTCACTGGTTCCAAAGGAGGTTTTATTGGGCCCAAAGCTGAAGCCAGTGTTGGTGCCAGAACCAAAGAGGCCAGCAGCGGTACTGGGAGTAGCCGTGGCACCCGTGCCAAAGAGCATACCGGTGCCAGCTGCCATAGGGTTAGAGGGGCCCTTACGGCCAGCCTGGTAGTCTTCTAGCCTCAGTTCCTGTGTGGCATGGAATGTGGGGTGAGGGGGAAGCCAGGGCAAGCAAAAATAAACAAACAGTAAAATTAGGAACCCAAAGCTATGTCATGACACCCACCTCTAAGGATTTGTTCTCATACTCCTTCATGGCCGTGATGCACTGATGCTTGGTGTTGATGCTGGTTGTCACCCCACCTTTCACCATGGTGTCGCTTCCTGTTGGGGGCTAGAGGACAAGAGAGCAACACACCTATCCGTTCAGCAAGAGAGATAAGCACTAAAGCGTTTGAGGAATTTCGGCAGAAATGGCTGTCAAAGCATACAGCTGACACACTTCTCCCCTGGCATCCACTTACATTGAACTTGATGGTTGTCCCCGGCTGTGTCGCAGTGAATCCCGAGGACCCAAAGAGGGATCCAGACGTGCCCCCAAAGGGGTTGGAGGTTGTGTTGGTTGTCCCAAAAAGCCCCCCACTGCTGCTGCTGGTGCCAAATGCTGCAGGACAAAGAAACATGAACAGGCATCAGCAAAACTACAGCAAGAAGCATCTAAGGACCCAGTGATATTAAGCCAATCTCAAAAGATCCATGTGATTGAGGCCTTTTCACACCAAATGAGACATGGAGAAACAAAAACAAAAAAAAAAAATATGCGAAATGTTCAGATGCAAATCTGATGTGTCAAAAATTCACATCAAGCAATGGAAAATTTTTGCAACTTCTAAAAACGCTTAAACTTTACAATAAAAAGTGTTTGACAGTAGGCTACTTCAGGATAATCAAAATAAAATGGCAGCAATATCATCTACTATCACTATAGGAACAGAGAAAACTTCAATTACTTTTAACTGACTTTTTATTGGATATTGATTGTATATAGATGGGTCTCTTTTTGCTGGACTTAACTACAGATTAATAAAATCCAAGAGGCATAATGTAAAACCTTAAAAAAACATTTTTGAAAAGTATTCTTGGCGCTTTGACCACTACAGAAAGAACGCCATTCAGTCCTACTATATTTCAGAGAACAACAACATTTCCACAGATATCATCTCCAAAACTAGGCCTCTTCCAGCTGAACAATCTACATTGATAGATAACACTAAAGCCCCTCAAACATCTATTTTCCGGTTTTGGGGTGACCTGCCCCTTTAACATGCCTCTTATCATTAAATAAAACAGGCTAGTGGAGAATTGCAGCAATGTTTTCATTTAAAGACTAACATTAAGATGCTGAATTTTTAACCTTATTCAAATGTTTACGTCTTCAAATTAAATAATATACACCAACCTTGGATCGATTTGATCTTAAAGATCAATGGTATTGCCCATCAATAAAGGCTAGCGCTATAAACCAAATGAAAGGGTTTCACCCTATTCAACAAACTGATCACACATGTAAAGACTGACATCCTGTTGGTCTTACATTTCTTAAAGCATGCAAAAACTGCAAAAAAATAGAACGCTCTCCGAAAAAACAAAAAAGCCTAATCATAATAGTGCAAATTTGTAAGCTGTGACATAAGACTTCAAAGAAATACATTTTGCTCGTTTCAGAATGATGCTTGTTTTTTTTCTTGCAAAAAAATACAACTGTCACCCACAGCTATAGAAATATGCACAGCATGACCATACAAATTGTATACTGTAACAGGGTGAGACTTTAATTAGAACCTTCCCCTGAGTTGCATAACTGTAAAATACAGGATACTCACTGCCAAAAGATGCTGGCTTGTTGGTTCCAAAAGCATTGCTTTGCTGTGAGAACAGGCCACCTCCTCCAGTATTCGTACTGCCAAACAGGCTGTTGGAAGTGCCACTAGCGGCACCGAACCCAAATCCGGTGCTGGTGGAGGACGTCACAGGCTGGCTGAATGTACTGGAACCGAAGAGCCCACCTGCGTACGGCCAACAGTGTGATACGAGATGATCGGCTCCCTGCCCCAAGGCCACACGGGTGTCCCACGTGCACAAGGCCACCCAGCATGCAACCACCACAGAATCTGCCCTTCTTCTCACTTTATGGCAAAAATCTGCAATTTGGAAACAGCGTCGGAGCCTTCTGTTCTAGTTCGAAGAGGGAATTAACTAATCTGGGAAAGACTGCCTGAGATTTTACACCCAGGACGTTTCCCTCCAATAACCACTAATGGGTTTTATGATGGAAAATGAATGCAAGCTTTCCTGAGATGAAAATGCAAGTGGTGTCTGTTGGTACGGATTCCCATGCTTACCTCCTCTACCAGCCCCAGTGTAGACAGGCTGAGGATTTGCAGTCCCAACTTTTGAAAAAGTAAAGCATTACAAGTGTGGTTAGATACATTAACCTGAGGATCAACCACACCAGACGGAATACCCAATATCCCCCATGTGGGATTAAATTTAGTGAGGCACATTGACAAATAGCAGGGAGGTTACTAGTGCAGATTGTGTGGGGATACCCTGCCAGTACAAAAGGGCAGTTTTAAAGCTTCCTTCATGGCACAACTGTTCTTTTTTGGATGCAGCTGTGTACTAGTGTTATGTTTCAAACTGTAACAGTTAAAGGACATCCCAACAGTTTCCTTGGCTAAAACATTTCACCAACTGGGGCTCCAACAGTAACAACCAATGACAAATGTCAGTTACATATGCAACTGTTGACTGTAGGTATGAGAAGGTAAGCTCATGGGATGGTTACAAGATTAGATAACATCAGTGCGAAAGAGCAGAAGAGATCAAAAACGCAAAAATCAAGTACAAAGTTGGGGAAAAGAGACTGCCAGTGAAGCATGTGGCACCTTGCAGGGAAGAAATATATGAGTGCTTTACTCTTTTACCCCTCAGCAGCTATGGCATCAGCAGTTGGGGATCATCAGTGATCGCAGTGCAAGAAGCAAACCTGGCTTGTTTTGCGTGGCTCCAAAGAGTCCTCCGGTGTTATTGGTTGCACCAAACGCAGATGTTCCAAAGCCACCTGTGGTACCAAACCCCGTGCCTGCAATGCAAGTTTGACAGCAGGGATCCCAAACATGAATACTAAACTTCCAGCATTCTGCCCAGTTTACGACAGACAGCAAGGCTAGGCCATCCAACTGACTCAATACATACAGCTGTGCAACCAGCCTAAATGAAAACTATGACAGGCAACCGTAAAAACAGTTTCTTTGGGCAAATGAAATCCAGTCGATAGCGGAGACAGAGCACTTACTTTGCTGCCCGAACGTGGAGGTCGTCCCAAATCCTCCAGTTCCGCCCCCAAACGGAGCGCCAAACGACTTGTTGAACATCTTCAGTGAATATCAGGAACGCATACGTCTGTAACATGAAAAAATGCATAGATGAATTTACACTGAATAGGCGCCGCCACTTCGCAAGAATTATCGGCACGTAAACGCTATTGATAAACAGTAACCGGATTGCTCAATACACGAAAACGCAGAGAAAAATAGGATGACAGAGTATGTTAAATATAATTTAGTTTATTTGGTCAATGCACCCGTTTATGACTTTTTAGAAATGCTCAAATATTAGAATACAAGACGTTGTCACGACACCAATCTCGAATGCAGATTTAAGACGCCAGTTGCGTTTTAGACGTCGGATCCATAAACACGTTTGGTTGATTAACGACATTAACCTGCGAACCGAGAACGTCAATCAGTGACAGCTAAACCGTCCTCGACAGCTCCGAAAACGAATCTCATCATCACACAGCCATCCCGTGAAGAACGCCTTTACCTATCGCATTACTGAAAGCCAAACGTGGTATTCTGCGAGTTTTCTATATGACAGCATAAACAATACAAGCGTCCAAAGGCGCCAGAAATTAACGCGCGAGGCCTACCTGAGTCAAGTCAGAGAGCAAAGCAAACGAACGAGTCAAAGCGCAAAAACTAAAGCTTCGGAAACGACGAAACCCTAAATCAAGCACCACTGCGCCTGTTCGGGTCCAAGCTGTGTCATTCACACCAGAACGAAACAAAACCAGTTCGAAATCAACCCAATGACTAGCTGAGCCCTCGGGCTAACCTTCCAAGCTAATGACGTGGTTAGCTTGGCACGCTGCTACAACTAGCTACTATCACTAGGAAAAACAACACCGGCATCATCCTTCGGTATAAAAAAATAATAGGCCATTTTTGAAACATAACTTAAGATAACATGTACATCATATTACATCGGAGGTTAAAGTCTGGAAACACAGCTAGTTAGCTGAAGAAATTAGCCGGGAAATTCACACTGGTTGATAGATGCAAAGTAACTGACCAACAGATATTAATGTTAACCTTCTATCTAGCCAATGCAGCAAAGCTAGAAAAACTCCAATTAATACAAATTATTGAACGTACCGTTTAGAATTACTGGTCGTAAACGCGAATCAAATAAACATTTTAAACGTTTTGCGTTTTAAAAGCGTCCGACCTAGCATTAGCATTGCTAACAACATTAGCAAAACACCCAGCAAAACGGTTCTCCATGCCGCGGAAACTCACCGTATTTAATCTTGCTGTGGTAGTTTAATAGCGCCCTTTCTTCGATTGTTTCAGGCACAGGCAGTCCGTAAGAATTAAGAAGGTAAATATCAGAGTTCAGATTCGAATGTCAAATATGGCCGTCAATATCCGCTTCTCGCCCGCAAGCAAGCGAGGAGGGAAAAACTGCGTAATTCGCTCAACTAGGCCGGGCGAGAAGTAAAGGAAAAACACTCGGAATTTACGTCGTGGACATACGTAGGCGGCGTAACGGCCGCCCGTGATTGGTCGGCCAGCACGTCAATCAAACCAGCGGAAAACAGGCTTCGACTGGGCCAAGCTCGTTACGACCTGTTAGTGGCCATGCTTTATGCGCTACCTCTGGGTGATTTCCGTCAAGAACAATCTTTGTCCATAGTCATCAACGACCGCGCATTAAATGAGTCATAGAAAAGTTATATAACACGTGTATGCGGAAAACGACACTCCTTGGGAAACAGTTATACAGAATTACTGTCTCGGAACCGGATCTATGCTTTGAAAGAAAGTTCACATTTATTATTTATAACTTGTGGCATACACATGGTGGTGCAGTGGTTAGCCCTGTTGCCTTACACTTCTGGGACCCGGGTTCGAATCCCCGCCTGGGTCACATGTGTGTGGAGTTTGCATGTTCTCCCCATGTCGTCG
>JAODJX010000040.1:14221622-14238679 GCA_026776945.1 Isichthys henryi | reverse complement strand
ACCCATGCTTTTTCAAACTGCACGCGGCCATTCTCCGGTCCGGGGACGGCATGGGTTTTGTTTCACACACCCACAAAAACGGCTGGGGGTTCCCCCCCCCCCCCCCCCCCCCCCACTTGTGCCATAGCATTCAGAACAGACACACATCTTCCAGATGGGTGTCACTTCCCAATTGAACTTCCTTTTGCTTTTTAAAAAATAAAAAATCTCTGGGAGGCAGGTCTGTTCTGGTGGTTTGACAACTGCTCTGACCCCCCCATTCTTACACCCCATTCGCTCTGGGTGGCTGGCAGCCCACACTGGTGGTGGAAGCCCTGTCAGACCCCAACCCTACCTTTCCACTTCCGCAGAGCGAATACCAGAGGGGCCTCCCTATTCTCACCCCCCCCGAATCCCCCAAACCTTATTTTGTCGGGTTCCCTTTGAGCCTTGATCTGATGTTTGTGTGCACCCTGGCTGTCATTGTGGATGAGCTCCTCTCTTGTTCCCCAGTGTACAGCTGGTTCGCCTTCTTCGAGTACATGATCGTGCTACTCAACATGGCCTTCCACACCACAGCCTACTGGGATTTCAGGGGCCAGGAGATGGTGATCGGCACTGTGCCGGAGGACAAGCGCTTCTGACAGGGGAACCGAGGAAGAGCAGGCAGCGGAGCCAGCTCTCACTCTTCCTCCTCACACTCCCCACAGAAAGACGGCAGGTACCCTGATGGGTGGCCGGGGGAACAACTGTTCCACATTTTCCCTTGAGGAGGGACGGCCAACACGGGAGAGCAGGAGCGGCGCTTGAAGTGAGACGGAGGTCCTCTGCATCTTTTGAGTGGGAGGGGCCAGCTGTTGCCAGGAAGCCAATGTCCTGGTTGGGAAGTGGGAGGGGGGAAGCCTAATGCAATGAACCTTAGTCTGAGAGTGGTTTGTGGTCACTGACTGACAGGAATATGCCCCCGCTGTCAGTGCCCTTGGGCATTTCTCCTGGCTCCACCCTCGGCTTGTCGTTCCAGGAATTTTCTCTTTCCTGACAGGTTCCGGTTGCCATAGTAACAGAAGGCACCGTCTCTCTCTATCTGTGGATGGCTTCCTCCGCTGATATGCTTTTATAAAGCAGGCATGCCTGCGTCCTATCAGTTACTGGTCAGTTTCTGGTCTCAGCCAACGTTTGTGCTCATTAAAGACTTGCGCCGAATGATGAAATGACACAAAGGGCCTCGTTCAAATACAAACGTGCTTCTCACGAGAATATCAACTTGTGGACTTTCTAGAATCGAACACACCAACAAGTCTGGTGAAAATGTAAATCATGACAAGTTTATGACTCGACTGAATAGTAATACTGCACTGCCGCTTAGTTTTAGCACAAATGTCTATGTTTAGTGATTTATTTATTTTGGTGTAATTCTGTGGAACTCAGGAAACATTTTAATAGTCTTTGAATTCAGTGACTTAATTTTAGGCACCTTTTAAAAGGGGAGTCGGTGTCAGGGCCGCCTGTCTGCCGCGTCTAGCAGGTGCCCTCAGTACTAACATCAACTTTCTTTGCTGCCAACGTGCTCTGTGGACCTGGAGGATCTTGGCTTCAGCTTCCGCATCGCCTGCTCCAGCGTCACACGCTAACTAGTTGACGTCCTGCGATTGAGCCGTGCTGCCATACGATATTCCTGTCACCGTTCACAGCACACGCCTAGCAGGAGCTGTTCTCTAATGTATTTTGCCAGCTTGGCTGTTGTGATAGATGTATGTATCTTTTGCAAATAGATGCGCCTATTGGTGTCATGCATACTTTTACGTAAATGCATCTTAGCAGCTGTTCAAAATTTAAATGGTGGTGCGGGGTGGATGGTTGTACGTCTAGGACCCCTTAGCTACCCCTTAGCTGTATATATCTGAGGATACCCTGAATCTCACAAGTAGACTTTAAGTAAATGCTAAACTCGGGCCACTGGCTTGCAGAGTATAACTGTTTCCATGGCAACATTGGAATCTCCTGCATGGAGTTTCACAGAGAGGGTGTTTCTCAATATTAAAAGTGCAAGGATCCTACTTGTGGCCTTGGCAAGAGCAGTTTTTTTTAACATGCCTCACAAGAACAAACTTGGGTTGCAGTGAATCATGGGATTGTTCTCATTCGGCGTGGATGCATCCAATGCACCTTCGATATTTGGGGTGGTGTGAAAATGACATTCGGGGATTTTCACCATCCTCTGTGCTTCTGTTCTTAGTATTGGAACAGGACTCCGGCAGTGGAAGATGACATGAGAGGGGTATGCAGAACACAAGCACGGTGAAGTATTTATTGAGAGACGCCCATAGTGTGTGTGGTGCCAGTCGTGCATAGTGGCTTAAATATTTCATTAGAATTGGTGTGTAACATACTATAAGCACCAGAGCTTGTCAGCGCATTGTAATCTGGCTCAGCAGGACTTTTTATGGAAAGGTGCTCCTACTGACTGATGGCCGCAGGCCTCTGAAGACTTATGGAATCACCAGTAACTGAATGTATCGTGTCGCTGCCAGTCCCACGAGACTCAGGCAACAGTGCTTGCTAATGATTAATAAATATCATCTTCCTACCAAACAATTCTCTCATCTTGATTGGAGGTTGACTTTAACGGCTTGGTTTGTTAAAGATGCGAATCGATGATAATAGATGGGGAAAGTATCAGTGCCCAGGTGCTTGGAATCATGCGGCTTTTAATGCGTTTTATCTAAAGTCATTTTGCACAGGAAACATCAGGACAGGTGTTTCATTTACTGATTTTTAACTGATTATTTCAGGCAGGCATATAAAGGCTGAGGTGGAATCTCACAGCATGTGACATGGACTATGGACCTGGGGGGGAGGGGCAACTTTTGGAATATCATTAAGAAAGCAACATCAATGACCTGCAGATAATTTAATGGAAACTGTTAAAACTTTATTGATGAAAGCCTGAAGTGTATCCTTATTTTATGTGATTTAGGAGGGTCGGCTGATACTGGTTACTCACTTGGTGTTGTGAGGGGACGTCTACCAATCTGCTGTACTTTTTGACTTGACGTTTATGCTCATGTCATTGACGGCATCAGCCAAATGATTAATCAACATGCATTGAGAGGCAAAAAAGTGCATTGTGAGGAGGCCTGTAGCAGGGGGCCGGAAGTCCTCCTGTTGGGTCTCTCTTTGTAGATTTCATCAGGGGGAGGCTCCATAAATATCACTGGCTACTTGCCACATCTCTGATCGGTAACAAAAACATTGGAAGGGTTTTCAATCACGTGGCAATGTGGGATGCGAGTGGAATTTGGCAATTTAGAAAGAAAGTGAAGAGGTTATATCTGAGTTTTTACAAAAGCAAACAGACAAGTGGACCATGATCCCGCCTTGTTTGTGGAAAAGCATTCTGCGGTCTGCATTCTACGGTCTGCATTCTGTGGTCCATACCATGTGGTCCCCTAAATCCAGGTCTGTCACAGACAGTGTTGGCAAAAATGACGTGAGGATCATACAGGATATGGTATGAATGCTGCGCTCAGGCTTGATGCATCAGAAATCACCGGAATCCTTTTTATGCCTGGAATCGAAGTCTCTCTTGTTTGTGTGTGTGGGTGTTTTAGGCCAAACCTCAGTGAAATGATTTGAATGCAGCACAGAATGGCTCTATCAAATGGGGCGGGGGACACAGCACGTGAGACATTACGCCTGCCCCAATGGTCCTTTCATTTCACTGTCAAATGATGTCCCTGGGCCCCCTCTCACATCGCCTGCCTCTCCACATTTCCCTGCCAAATATCCCCCATGCAAATTGCCGTGGGGAGGTTCTGGTGTTTGTTTGTTCTGAGTCGTTTCCTGGCGCTGCAAGCAGGAAGCACCATTTGCCATGGGAGAACTTTAAGTGCTGGTACGTGCGATCGTTCAAAATGGCTCACTGCTCCTGGACTCTGGCCGTTCCGCTGTGAGCATCCAGCCCAGGGACACCAAATCTGCAGAACTTTTCTCTGTCCATTTTTTGTTGTTTTTCAGGTGAGCTCGCCAGTAATTTAAAGTCAAGTTTCATTTTCATCGACTTTCGTAAAATTTCCTAAATTCCAAAAGAACATTTTCTGGAAAATGAATCACGTGGAGTGAGTACATTTTTGGAAATTTGCTTTTCAGTTGCTCCCAGGACATCCCAGTCACCAAATGGGGATGTCTGTCCTATCCCCCCCCCCAATGTAAAGGAAGGGGTTGAAATTTTTAAGGGAACCTAGATGGAGGTTTATTTACTCGCAAGGTAGCACATGACTCAGAACTCCACCTTCCGGATCTTGCACCGCAAAGAACCCCAAGTCGAATTTATCTCAGAACATAAAACTGCTCCACCCGCCACCCATCTGCTGTCTCTGCCTCTGACTGTGGCCTGGTGAGGCTCTGCAGCAAACTCCAAACAGGAAATCCCTGAGATGGCAAGAAGTATGCCTTGGAAGGATGCAGCAAGGACCGAGTCCAGCATCCCGTTGTGCTTTGAGTGCGTTCATTAGCCTCCCGTCGTCACAGCCCTCCCCATCGCCAAAAGTACGCCTCATACTGCCAGGTTTCCTGACCTCGCGTTTGGCATATCAGTTTGCGTTAATGTCAGCAGGTTCTGGAGTTTATTTCTCACCCGGTCCTCTGAGATAAGCACTAAGACGATGGTGTGTGTGACTCAGGTGGTGAGGGTGTTGTGCTTGTGATCGCAAGGTTACTGGTTCAAATCTCATTCAGCAGAGTGCTTCCGCCATTGACCTCTTGAGCACTGCCTTTAAACCACACCCCATCCTCAATAGCCCCATCCTTCCTTTCAATTGTATGTTGCTGTGCATAAAAGTAATTGCTAAATAAGTTAACTGTAATTAGCCCTGCTTTAACTCAACATTTACTGAGATTAGTTGATAAGCTCTTCCCAGGAACGAGCACGGGGCGACTTTACCGTCGAATGCCGGTTCTGTCTGCCGTCAGCGAAGCGGTGACAGTAACTGAAAGGAAAACAAAACACAGGCACAAACTGTGGTCCCTATATGTAATGGGCGCCTGTATCTCGCTGCTGGAGACCCGGCCAGCTCTTTAACAGTGGCTGTAAAATTAGCTCTGTACCTCAACCGCACACACTCTCGACTTGTGCAAGGCGAGCAAGTGGTGAAAGTACACCGGTGTGAAACCATGCAAAGCGGAAGAACAAGCTGAGGTCAGAGATATCAGGGAAGGTGATTGGTTAGTTATCAACGTGACAATACGGTTACTGAGGAACAACATGTAAGACGGACATCTGTCCGTCGTATGTGGCCCTCGTTAGCCTGCCTGCTACACCACAATGTCCTTGTATAATTTGTTGCGTTTTCTCTGATTTCTGGATGCTTCTTCGGCAGGGATGCCATAAGGCAGGAGAAAGTTAGGACCATGCCAAGGGCCCCTGAGTGACCTAGAATTTTTTTTAAGTAACTGGATTGGCCTGGACTGGGGGGCCCAATTTGATATGCCTTCATGGGGCCCAAAATCTTGTTGGTGTAAAAGCATACCCCGACCAGCTACAGGGAGCAAGTCATCAGCGTCAGTGGATCCCAACCTCTGTGCCATGACGATGAACAGTGTGAGGAGAAACAGCTGGTGATAGTTTACAATCATCACATTTAATCTCATTTGATGGAAAGTGATGTAGAAAACATATTACATTTATTGTGACCACCTTCTCGTGACAGAATGAGCACTTCTTAAAACAACGAGTGTTGTTTTATGATATATACGTTTTTTTTCCCCATGTTTGGTCACGGCACGTGTTTGCATGCAGTGCTACGGTTTCTTGTAGCACGAGCGTTTCCAGCGCTGTGCTCGGCTGTCACCATGGCAACCACTGCAGCTGGAATGACAGCGGAGTCGGGGTGGAACGGAGATGGTGAAGCCACAGCACAGACTTTCGGCGTGTGCCCAAGCCTCCGACAGTAGACAGGGGTGATGGAGATGCAGCATCGGGTGACAGGAAGAATCCGGAGTCGCGGTTCGAAGCCGTTCATTTACAGCGGGAAGGTTACTTCCTGCCGTGCCGCGTTACAAAACTCCAAGCTGTGTAAAAAAGTGCCGCAGGTGAGCAGAAACCATCCAACTGGCAGACCTTCCTTTCTATATGTCTGCATATTGCAAACTCTTGGAATTATCCCATCAGGATTTTCCATCCTGTAGACAGACACTTCACCACATCGCTACCTGTCCTCGCTGCCGGTGAGGACATTTACATTTCTAACACATCAAATATTGACTGTGACACAGCAGCACCCGCCGTAAAATTTGCATCAAAATATTTTCCCTATGCAAGCAGTACAATGTCACACACATGACACTACAAAACAGTCCTATGATTTTTTTTTGAGATGTATTTTTAAACATGACTTCCTTGAAAATTGAATGGCGTGTGAGTGTGCCCTGCGATGGGCTGGCCCCCCATCCTGGGTTGTTCCCTGCCTCGTGCCCATTGCTTCCGGGATAGGCTCCGGACCACCCGCGACCCAGTGGGATAAGCGGTTTGGAAAATGGATGGATGGATGGACTTCCTTGAAAATTGCATTTCGTACTTAATTTCTTGCATGTTTTTTTTCCAAGTTTCTCGTTACTGTTCGTGAAACTGACACGACGAACAGAATTAAGAAGGAACCAGCTGGGTTATAAGAACTATTGAGAATAACAGCTGTTTTTCACACTTACATCGGAGGCCCTTCTTTCACATCTCTTTAAGGCCACTGTGGCACAGAACAGCATCTTAAAAATTGCTTTTTAGATGAAGCACCTCCTAGTTTCATTTCTATTTTATCTGATATTTTTTGTCCACCCTGGGATTCAAACCCCAGTCTTTACATTATTTTGCTTGCTGAGCTACAGAATTATCAATTAAGCTTTTACATTTGCCTCTTTATAAAATGAAAGATTTTACTCTCCCCCCCCCAAATGTGAGAAAAGGGCAGTTATGAGAACTCAGAGAGTGATAAGTTACCAGCATGCCGAACTGGATACATTTCTGCATAAAATGGGGCTGAAAGTCTGTCAGAATCACAAATCGGAGCCACAGTGGGGTGACTGAAATTCCTCATTCATCTGCTGCACCACTGGGAGCATCACCCTGTATCCACAAGCTCACACACTAATACAGAGAAAAATCAACTTAACATTCAATATTTAAGAAAAAGCTAATGGTTAAAAATTAAGATGGCGATTTAGCCAGTTAGCAAAACATTCAGCAAGGGGTGTTCGTCTGTGTTTTTATACTGTCGGGCAGTTGAGCGGGCAGCCTCAAAGGGCCTCATCTTTGGCCGGGAGCTCAGGTGTGAGGCAGAGGGGACGAAGATGGTCTTTGAAACCTTTGAGCGCTTCTCATTTTGTGTGTTTGCGGGGTGACGAGATTCTTGTGCTCTGCAAATAGCTCTACGTTTGCTGGTACCGTGGGTCATGCTCAGACCCAGAGCACCCGCAGTGGCACTGAATACGAGCAGGGTAAGGAAGCCCAACATCCCCACAACCCCCACTGAAAGGCAAGTGCTGGGGCGGCTGGGGGGGGGGGGCTGCCATCTGGAAAAGGCCACAAGGCAAAAAGGAGGGTCTGTGTTACAGTAGATATCAATCACAACATCAAGAACAGCAGGTTTTTCTCTAAAACATGGTTTGTAATTTAATTACATTCTCAATATAATTATTTTCATTTTCTTCTGTTAATAGTCTCTCAGTTTCAGTGCACTGGCTCTCGCAGGCCATGCCCCTTTTTAGCCTCGGCCCACCGCCCACCACACCCTCAGCCTACAGAAGCACACAGTGTCTTTTGGAGCTAGTGGGTTGTGGATTGAGGAAGGCCCGTACAGCTTCTGCAAACACCTCCTTGATGCCCTCCTGGTTGAGGGCAGAGCACTCCAGGTACCGGATGGCATGGATCTGCCGGGCCAGAGCCTGGCCTTGCTGCTGGGTGATGGTGCTCTGGTTCTGCTCCTTTAGCTTGCGCAGCACCTCTGGGTCAGAGCGCAGATCGCTCTTGGTGCCCACCAGTAGGACGGGCGCGCCAGAGCAATGGTGCGTCACCTCTGGGTGCCACTTGAGACGCACATTCTCGTAGGAGGGAGGGCTGGCGATGGAGAAGCAGACCACAAAGACGTTGGTCTGCGGGTAGGAGAGTGTGCGCAGACGGTCGTACTCCTCCTGGCCCGCCGTGTCCCACAGGTTGAGGCTGACCATGCGGCCATCCACGGTCACCTGTGCACTGTAGTTGTCGAACACGGTGGGGATGTACTCCCGGGGGAAGGCGTTGGTCGTGTAGGAGATCAGCAGGCAGGTCTTGCCCACTGCGCCATCGCCAACCACCACACACTTGATGCTCTGCATACCTTTGGTTTCAGGACCTCAGCATCCTGAAAGACCAATTACACAGTCACACTCATAACCAAGGACCACACGTAAGCCAATCAGATTGTAGAGATGGTGGATCCAAGACATCTGATTGGTTGGTCCCGCCTCCTCTACAATCTGATTGGTTATGTCTATGAACCAATTATTTTTCGTTCTGCCCTCAAAACATTTTTGTGCAAGTAAAACTCCCATGAGCATAACGCATGTCCCCCCCCCACCAAGTGAAATTTAAACCCTTGGACTCTCGGTCACGGGCCTGCTTCCAGTGCTGTGACGACAACAGTCTTATCGGTTCCGTTAAATGGGACCCAGTGTCACAGCACCACCTGCTTTTTGTTTATGGAAATCAAGAAAACAAAGGGAGCGAGAGGCAGGAAAACGCCTGAACAAAAGAGGCGGGAGGAGTTAAGCGGCACTGTCTCAGCAGGGGAAAAAAAATAAAAAACTGAAAGACACTTTCAGAAGCATTTTCGCGGTGAAAACAAAGACTGAGGTACGCTGAAAAACCACCAGAGTTCAAATATCGGTAAACAACCAATTTTTTCTGTTCCCTCTGCATTTGTTCACTTCTCAGATGAATTTGGGTGGTGCCCAGGCCTACTGCCAATCTCAGAGATACAGAGGCACGGGCTCTGTACACGTAATACCCAGAATCACAAGTATACTGGTACCTACGAGGCGGGGGGAAGCCAAAATGCCAACAGAACAACGCAGCCACCGGCTTCTCCATGGCAACAGGGGCGTATTCCTGGTGACAAAAGACGCCCTTGGCCTCCTTAGGGACCCTGGCAATGTAAGCTCAGAAAAGGCTGTCACCAGACCTGGGCTCCACCACTCCTAGGTCGCACTAGCAGACAGATCTCACACTATGTTCCTACCTGCCGTTTTCACGTTGGCGTACATTTCTCTCTCACGTCCCCCCCTCCACAAAGATGTTATCGCCTCACTTAGGGGAAATTTTCAAACAACAGAATCATCACTTTGATTGCTCTGCACTGGGACCTTGTTTTGTACCAGAATTATTTCGATTTCATTCTCTGACTGACACAGCTGAGGGGGCGTGTGGTGTGGAGCATGACGACCAGGTTTGATGTAAGAAAAATGTTCCCGCCAAATCAAGCATGCTTTTTAGCGACATGAGTGTCACCCACAAACCAGAAAAGTGCACCAGTTTCCTTACGTTGACTAAAAATGATTAACTGCTCGATGAGCCTACGCTCCACTTCGAAATAATTTCGAAAATTGACAAAAAACCATGGCGGCAGATCCTGCCTAGTGGTAAAGTTTCTACATGCGAGGTCAGCGAAAGCCGAAACAAAATTATCCACGACACATCCAAATTGAAGACTATCAAATGCTTCTATATAATTCTGGGATCTTTAGATACAAGTAAACTAAGATGGATGATAAATAATGTAGGTAATGTCGAGGAGAGCCAAAGGAGCATCTGAGTGAGAGGTACTTAAAGTTTAGTGGTGCCCATGGAGGATGGTCTGTCCTAAAAAGTAAGATGTAAAGAGTTACACATTTCACTAAGTCAGTGGAATGTTACGCGAGAGAGAGACACGTCCATCTGTGGCAGTGTTTGGTGGGGCTCTAGCAAGTAAAGATCATAAAATCTGTGTTCTCTGGGAGGAGAGGCGTGGTTCAGTGGGACTGGCGGGCTGGTTCAGAAGGTCTAGGCACTTCTCAGAACAGATCTACAAGCACAAACCCAGAGCTTGTCCAGCCGACGCCTGGTCCACAAGCAGCAGAAGACTGCCCTCCCA
This sequence comes from Isichthys henryi, assembly GCA_026776945.1. Classification (NCBI taxonomy): domain Eukaryota; kingdom Metazoa; phylum Chordata; class Actinopteri; order Osteoglossiformes; family Mormyridae; genus Isichthys; species Isichthys henryi. The sequence goes on along the minus strand of JAODJX010000040.1, from coordinate 14,228,543 downwards.
GCGATCCAGGCCAGGCAGATGCCTTCTCCACAAAGCCACAGGATGATGTCACAGGACAAAGAGCTCTCCGGTGGACTCGTTCCCAAAGACTGAAATCTGTACCCTGAAACAAACTTCTCCTTCCTCTTCTTATCTTCTGCTTTTATTTTCCAGGACATTTTGACAGGCTGCATATTACACAGAAGAGAAAAAGACTAATATATCCTCAATGGGCCACTACTTAATTTTGAGACCACTGGAATGGATTTGGTAGAGACCAGTTACAAGACAGTAAAGAAATTAGGCAGCTCTGTCGTTCTGTTAATGAAGGCATTATGGATTCAGGTTAGCACCCCATCATCTAAAATCCCATTAAGTGATATAGAGGTTCAAGCTACGGTTTAAGATAAAATCGTAGTCTAAGTTGTCTTATTCATCTTCTGTATTTGGAAGATCTGAATCCCTAATTAACTACCTACAAAAAAGTACAGACGCTCTATGGGTTACGATCCTCCATGATATGATAGTTCGACTTCCGATGGGTATTTCAGGTCCATTCTGCTTTTAATTTTCAATACATTATTCAATAAATTACATGACATATTCGACATTTTATTTTAAAATAGGCTTTTTGATAATAATTTTGCCCAACTGAAGGCTAAGGTAAGTGTTCTAAGCATGTTTTAAACTAGGCTAGGCTAGGCTATGATGTTTGTTAGGTTAGGTGCACCGTAAAAAAATGCATATTTTTGCCTTACAACAGGTTTATCGGAACATAACTCAATCGTAACCCGGGGAGCATCTGTATGTGTCTAACACTCCAACTGAAGAGATTACAAATAATTCGCACCACTCAGCCCTGGGACAGGGGCCGTCGTCTTGGCCGTTTCAGCTACAGGAAAGTCAGGTCATATCAGCAGTAGTACTGTAAGTGGTTTTCTACAGCTTTTCTCAGACCTCCAAGTGGGTGTGTTACTAGCAGCCGCTAGCGACGGCGCCCCGTCATCTGACAAGCAGCATGATTTCCGTCAAATTTCCGGGTTTGTTCGACAAGGGATTATAATCTGACTCTTGATGCTTAGTGTTACTCTAGGATGATGGCTATGAGATCATAAGCCAATTGCTCTGTCCATGAAGAAACTTCTCTATTTTACAGCAAACTCATTCTGTGGAGTTACTCAATAGTGCTATAAATCGAGAAGATTTAGGCGCAGACAAAAGCAGGAACATTTCTTTGTGTTATTTTTTAGGTATTGTGTGTTGATTATATTCTAATAGTTATATACACCGACAAACGTTATGAAAAAGCCATAAAACTACACCCCCATTCACCGGAGTATCTTGAAGTAGTTGTCTAACCCGCGAATTTCTTCCACTTCAGTTGTATGTCGGCTTCTAGCAGTCTTTGTGAGGCCAGGTATTCAAAAATTAAAGGAATGTGCTTTGACTAGATTGTAAAATAGAAAATTACCTATGAAAACAAGACTAAGGACAAAAAATATAAAAATAAAGACCATTCTGCAACCCGTCTGTTCATTATGTCTTTTTGGCCATGATCACCATCCCCTTGTCTCCATTTGGCCATCGGTACATTACAGATCAGATGTACAGCTCAAGAGGTCAGCGAGACACCACGGATCCAGACTGAGAGTACAGAAACCTGCAGTGACCCGACACTGTCCACCTCACAAGCCACATACGAGCCTTCTTCTCATTTACATGAATTTATCTTAATTTAAACCATATTGTAGATGACAAGCTGAAGAAATGGAGAATATTCTGCAAAACTCAGACATGCATTTTTACATATTAATCATACAGAAGAAATACATATTTAAAGAATGGCACAAATGTTAGATATAGTTGTTTTTAAATATGTCATATAAGAGTAGGCAGTAAGAAACAAGAACAAGATTATGTTTAGCTTTAAAATAAGTAGCTTATAATTATCCACAAAGAACATTGACGTATACATGAGTAACAATTACTCAGACCATCCAAGTCAAAGTGCAAATAATGCCAACTTGCGGGAAAGTTATACTCCCTAATTGCTGTCAGTCTAAGATAGAAAGTAGAAGCTGTTTAAACTGTTAACAATCCGAAACGGACAAAACTTTAGACATCCCCCTCCGTACGTAAGCTCCCGCACCCGGCTTTCCTAAGGCCGCCGACGGCCGAGTTTTCGCCTAGAGCCCTTTGACAGCAGTCGGAGAAGCAATAAAGCGAAACTCACCAAACATAATCCTGATCCTTATGAATTGCGGATCACGAGCAAACAGACTCTTTGCGGATGACTCGCAGCCGCCAGCCAGCGAGGGTTACGCCGTTAAGGAAGTGAGTGCGATTTTCGGAGAGGAAGTCTGACACAAAAAGGGCTTTGCTGCATGAGGAAGTTTATTTGCGAGTTCGGTGATACATGATAGCGGTAGGGACGTGCATGTCTAAAAAGCCGGGCATTGACCCACCTTTCCGCAAAACCCTGCAGCCGTGTTCTCGTTACGAGACATTTTCTGCATGAGATTTTATTCTATAGCGATCCATGAAAAAACAGTTCTAAAACATGCCTGTGTATGAAACCCATTTCGATTCCCCATAAGCACATCAAAGTAAGGCGGGGTCACTCGTCTTCTCTCATCTTTATAATCTACAGCGACATCGCTCTACAGAGATGCTTCCGTGAGCCGACAAGCAGCCAAAAGCGGTTTGAAGCGCATGTATTAACCCTCGCCTCATATCATGGGTGCCAACGTTGGTCAGCTGGCCGGAGTGATTTTTTTTATTCGAGACGCGTCTGCGTACACATGCATACGCATTTTGCATGTACGTAGCAGTTTTCTTACGTTGTAAATATGTATACAGGGTTTGCAAACTAGCTCAACGCTATTGGTGTGGCTACATTTAGGTTTATAATGGGATAATAAGATTTCTTGCGTGAGTGTCTGAGAGCGTGTCACGCGAGATGCGTGAGAGCTGACAACTCACTTCAGGCCTACCTAATTCATGAAGTAAGCAATAATGAATACAAGCTAAAACAAATAACATAAATCACTTTTTGGCCAGGTACAACCGCATGTACTACGAATTCTTTTTCACAGTATTGGTGCATACATTCACAAAACATATGTTAAGAAAAACTGTGAGTAGCAATTAATAATAAAATAGTGCAAACCGTGCAAAGCTGTACAATTACTATCAATAAATATGAACTTAAATGAGAATGAGATATATTGACTTGATAGACTTCAGTCTCTTGCTGAAGGGAAGTGATTTAAACAGTCCGTGTCCAGGCTGGGATGGGTTGGCCACAATCTTTCCTTCCCGCGTCAGGGACCTGGCGGTGTGCAGGTCCTGGAGGGATGGCAGGATGCACCCAATCACCTTCTCAGCAGAAGGGTTGATGTGCTGCAGTCTGTGTCCGTGGCACTGACAGCAGCGTACCATGCGGTGACGGAGCAGGTCTGGATGGACTCGATGATGGCTCTGCAGAAGTGCACCACCATTGTCCTTGGCAGGTTGGACTTTTTCAACTGTCGTAGGATGATGATATCTGTAGGCAATTGACAAATAAGCCCCAGAGCTAGGACAGTGTCCTTTAAATGTCCTGTATCCTGGACTACCTAACTGACCGGCAGTCGTCAATGAGGCTGTTAGACTGCAAGTCAGAAATGGGAGGGACTATTGCTGTCCAGTTAGGTCACTATAACCCTCTCTAGAGGAATCCCCAGATGTGCCATCTACAACAAACTTCTCTTATGATTCCTCCATTGTATGGTACATACAGAGTGATAGAGGAGGCTTATAGAAAACTTGGTGGGAAAAGAATGACCTTAAAATCAGTAAGACAAATAAACTGCCAGGGGAGTGTGTAAGAGAAGTTAGCACTTAGGGAGAGGAAGTGCCGGTGATGCTATCATACACAAATCTGAGAATCCATTTAGGTAGCAGATTGGGCTGGATAGACATGTATGCTCTGTGCAGGAGAGGCTTGTGTAGGCTTTTCCTTTCAGAAGGCTGACGTCTATCAGTGTGTGCAGCATGGTACCAGTGATCTTCTACAAGGCAGTGTGGCTGGTGTAATTTACAATGTGCTCTGCTGGGGGAACATCATCATGAAAGGGGGCACATGGTGACCGAACATGAATGGCCTTGGAGGTTTATATATACATACACACATATTTATGTACTTGTGTGTCCATGTCTGTGTGTCCATCCGTGTGTGTGTGTATAAAACCCACCACAACGTGCTAAGAACAGAGGTGGAAAGTTCAGTACAAATCCAGACCAAGATTTTATTTCAACCAACCAATTGAGTTTAAAAAGTCACATTTGCAGAGTACGCAACTGGTTGGTTGAAGCAAAATTTTGGTCTGGATTTTTTTTCTGGACCTGAACTTTCCACCTCTGGCCAAGAAGCACAAATAGGAGTCCAGCTCTCCCAGTGGCCATAAGGCTTTATGTATGGTAGATGTGTATCCTAACTGTTTATAATCTACTGAGCTATTGTCAGAGGTGGATATTTCAGGACCAGAAGGTAAAAATCCAGACCAAAATTTTGTTTCAACCAACCAGTTGAGTCTTCTGTGACTGTGAGTCGTTATGCTCAACTGGTTGGTTGAAACAAAATCTTGGTCTGGATTTTTACTTTCTGGACCTGAACGACCCACTTCTGTTCTCAGTTTTCGTTTTTCTTTTCTCTTTTGCAGCAACTCGAGTGAACAAAATAAAATTTTAATTGTGTACTGCACAAATGACAATAAATTGCTTCAATCTTTAATCTGATAGTCTTTTGAGTCGGTGCCAACATAATCAGTGAACAGCTAGATATATGCATGCAATAATCATCACTCATATTCATCCATCCATCCATGACCATTTATTCTTGCAGATTGTCTGCATTATCCATGCAATCTTACCCTTCGGGTTCTACCTGCTGCTGTGGCGCCAGAATTTCCCGCTCAGAATGATTATGAAGTAAATCTCTCTGTATTAATGGTCGTGTTGCAGTCCTGAAGATGGCGCACTTGTACTTTTGTTGAGCTTTTTATTTTATTTGGGCAAAAAAAACTACAGCATAGAAAAGAAAAAACCCCTCCGTTCCAGTAGACGGCGTGGCGGGGACTGCGACGACCTTAAGCGACCCGTGCTCCCGGCTGCAGACGCGGGCTTCGCCGCTGTCGCTTGCCGGTGCGGAGTCATCGATGGGCAGTCGGGAGAGCAGCCGCACCGCGGACTGACAGCGGAGCTGCGGTGCGCACAGATTCGGCTGGCGAAAGTGAATTCCACTCATTTGCATGGGAGGGGCCTTTATCAAATGGACTGCAAGCTGAAGAAACGGAGAATATTCTGCAGCTATACATATTGACATTAATATCGATATTATTATTGATGATAATAATCAGCTGCTTGGCCAACGCGGCAGTGAAGTCTGGATCGTAGCCTTTGTCATATAGATATATATTTTATTACAACAAACTCAGCTAATTACAGACTTGTTCGCCGTTTCAAACGAGGGATTCACCGCATCCGAAAATTTTATGCGTACATTTTATACAGATGGAGTACGGACAGTGTTCTCCTGGGGGTCGGGGCCAAAGGAAAAGCTGCATCTGATTGATTTGCTTGATTCGAGTCTGTAGGGCGCATTTTCGGAGGCATACAGAAGGTAAACAGGCTTTTTGCGGATATTCACGTTAACATTATGTGTGTTTTCGGGCTGATCGCTTGTAATATTTGGCCGTTCTGGTAAGTACCATACCGATAGTCTTTTGTTTTTTCAGATACATTAAGCAGCGCATGAGTGACCGAATGAAGCCAGTATTAATGTCGTTTTTAGCGCTTAAGTTCAGTACAGGAGGGAGTAAAAGCGATATGTGAAAGCCGTGGCTTCTTGCTACATGCTGCTCTACCTGTAATCGCAATGACATTTTTAACAAGCAGCAGGAGGCATGAACTGCTGCCTTATGATACTTTATTTATAATCGTCGCTCTTGCATTCCCACGCTGGAAATTGCATTAATATTTTTCCCAATTGGGCCTGCTGGTTTACGTTATGAAGAGCCTTCAGGTGGGATTTGCTGGTCGGTTCAGATCGCTTCAGCTGTCCAGCAGCTCCGTCAGCCCAGTTATCGGTAACCTACGGGTATCGGATTTAAGCGGCGTAATGACGGTATGTGGTTATGTGGTCTCCGTGTGTTTCTGGAAGATCCGAAGCCCTAAACACGTGTTCTTTATCGATCAGTAAGCATGTCAGGGATTCTCCGTGACTGCAGCGCTGCGTATTGTGGTAACAGTTATTGTGCTGTAGACTGCTTCGCTTTTGTGTTAACTTGTGTATTGCAATTGCAGTCGGTCAGGATTTTGGTGCGAAATGCGAAGGTTAATGTGTAGATAAAGACTGCGCGTGATGCGTGAAGAGTTCCTGCCACGAACCGACGCACGCGCCACCGATTCCCCTTTAACAATTGCTAATACTGTTTTATCTTCTCTTTTTTCTACTTGAAGCACAGAATGTATTTCGACAGACTGATTGCCCTGTGGATTGCAATGCTCTGCCTCTCGGGTGGGGTGCAGGCGGACAAGCCTGGGCCAGCCCCTGCGGAGCCGAGCCGTTCCGACGGTGAGCTGTCGGGTAAGGCGCGCACGACACGGTGCAATTTAAGCTGCTTGCCGTTTGGAAACTTGTAATGAAAGCTATCAGATTGTCCTGTGCTTTTGCTCTCTATTTAGGTCACTATACCTAGTGAGACCTTTCAGTCATTAAAGAGTGATACAGCCATGCATCGTTGTGCGGACATCATGGAGTGCAGTTACACATGCCTGGATGGTATAGCCTGCTACACACCTAGGCTACAGCTAAGGACATAACTTTGGGCTGATGCATTGGAGGGGTTTTGAGGTCTTCACCCATTTAAGGTAGTCCGGCGGGGGGGGGGTGTTTCGGCT
>JAODJX010000040.1:14197403-14210354 GCA_026776945.1 Isichthys henryi | reverse complement strand
AGTGTCTCTGTGACAGCTGGATGGTGTTTGTGTGACAGTGTCTCTGTGACAGCTGGATGGTGTTTGTGTGACAGTGTACAACTGGACGGTGGAGGAGGTGGTGGAGTGGCTCATCAAGTACGTGGAGCTGCCTCAGTATGCAGACGCCCTGAGGAAGAACAACATCAACGGCAGTGCCATGCCTCGGTAAGCAGTGTCACCACTTTGGCAAAATGTGGACCCTCTGAAAGCAGAGGATTCTGGGCAGCAAAGCGATGAGGCTGTGCTGACGTCGTCGAAGATGTCAGGCGAGGTTTTCGGGTGCATCGCGTAACGTCTTCTCCTTGTCCAGGCTGGCCGTGAAGAACGTCACCTTCACTGTGTCCCTGCTGAAGATCCTGGATCGCAGCCACACACAGAAGCTTCAGCTGAAGGCTCTGGACACAGTCCTGTTCGGACCCCCTCAGAGTGAGTGTCATGCTTGTCAGGATCATTAGTGGCTGAGCATTATGACATCATTGCTGTCTGCCATAATGCTTATTAAAGTATTTTTTGTGGTCTGTACTCGGTTACAAAAAGAAGTACCTGCCATTGCTTTTCCACATAGCTCCCTTTCTGCAATGATAATAAAACACCCACCTCTCCATCGTCCATCTCCTGCCTATCTAGAAGGGGCCTCGGAGCCTGGACCCCAAGGCTGAGCTTCACCCTGGATGGGATGCTAGTCACATAATGGAAGAGTTCACTATAAACTTGGGATGTAATTAAATCGTTGGAAATCAGAGTTTCTCTCTGACCCGGGAGCGCCCCCTCACGCGCTCTCACGCTCCCCAAGCCCCCCTCTTCCTGTTTAAAATTAGCCAGGCTCATTAGTATCTCACTATGGACTCACTGGACCTCCGCGAGGTGAACTTTAGCACTGAGTGGAGTGGAGAGGAGAGGAGAGGATGACGGTGCAGGGAGTCGCACACAACTTTCTCATTTAAACTGCATGTCTCTGGATTCCGACGTGGGTGTCCCTGAAATTTATTTCTGAAATCCCACTCCCAACCTTATTAAAGTCCCTCCCCCACTCACCATGCACCTATCGCAGCGCTTTACCCCTGTCACATGATGCTGTTGGCACGACACTCGGCTTTTTCTGAGATCGGCGCTCATATCTAATGCTGTTCGGTTTTAGGGGTGACACCTTGTATGTCTGTGGACCAGCACGCCTGTGCTGCCCTTGCCTGCCGGTTCTTCTAATGGCCCCTTTGTCTGTCTTCTTACCCTACAGTTCCTCCCGTTTACATACAGCACAACAGAATAATGGGTTTCTGCCATTGTCTCTGATTTATAGCCTAGTTTTCCATCTCATCTTCATTGTGGCCCTTCTCATCATCTCCGGTGTGGTTCGGAAGCCCACACGTGAAGACCTTTCTAGACAGAAGGCTCCTTCCTCTTTTTCGGCTGTAGACCTGCATTGTGGGTGACTCCCTTTTTTCACTGTACAGAAAATAGAATGATGTTCCTCTTTGACCTTACAAACCGTTTGCTGATGAACTAACCAAGGCACTGGCTGCTTCTTACATTTTTTTTTTCTTTCTCGACGAGTCAACGTTTTGCCCGGCAGGCTTGTCAGTCAGTCAGCTCAGCAGAGCAGTTTTCTCGACTTTTTGCACAGAGTGACACATCACATGCAGTCACGTGCTCTTCAGGGAGCAGAACTACAGGTGTGTGTGCGGAATGAAGAGAAAAGGAGTGTGCAAAGACCTGTTGACAGAGGAAGTGCTGGAAGGGTGTGAAAGGTATATTCTGCAAGACCATATATCTGTCCTTGGCACTTCCCTGTGTGCCTCTGAGACAGAGGAAGGTATTCAGACACTTGTAGAAGGGTTCCGATTGAGTTGTTTCCATGGAAACCTTTACAGGAGGACTCATAGCGTGGCCTCTGGGCAGCTGGAAGTGATAGTTACGACCAGAAGGCCAATGCCACAAACTTCACTGTGATGTGACGTCATTGAGTGCCCTCTGCATTAACTGCTTGCTCTAACTAAGGCCCTCATAGCAACCTGGCCGACTTAGAGCCACTTAGAACAGAGCGGTTTTTGCGTGCCACTTACGAAATCACATCGCAAAAGTAATGAAAAGGAGCTGAGGATAACTTCTGATTATGATCTGGGCGTTACCTTGCAGGCTGGGATGGTGAAAATCATGGTGAAAATGATATGGAGGTCACACTCAAAAGCAGAGTACTAGAAGGAAGTATCACCCTACTGTCGAATGCAGTGAGGCACACCTCTGTCATATGATGCTTAATCATTTAAGGTTATTTAATTTCTTTGATTATTAAGTACAGCTTTGATTTGGAAGCAGCTTCAGTGACTGAGATATTGAGCCTGGGTAATACATGGAGACCTGAACTGCATCCTTCACTTACATTTACTCAGAGTTGCAGTTTGATTCACACTTTTGTTCACTTCCCTTCTTTTCGTACGTCTTTTGTAGAAAAGTAGCCTAAGCATTAATACCAAATGACATAAGAGCAGATTCCTTTTTGGATAACTTCCCAAGCATGTTCTCTTTAATCCCTATGCAGCCTTGGATGATACAGACCTTTTTAACCATCCCGCTGATCAATTTCGCACAGCTGTATAACACGGATTTATAGCCCTGTGGCTATAGATTAACCAGTGGCTGCAGACCATAGTTGATGGTTAACCGATTCCTGGCCCGCTGCTTTCCTGGGGAACATGCATGCGCAGAAACTCCTGGAGTTTTACCCTGGAAGAGGCAGAATTCTGAATTGTCCGATCCCACCTAGAATTTCATTAATTGTGGATCTTTCTCCACCCTTTCTCCAGTCATACTCGTTCAGTTGGTTGTCAAATGTGAGTCATACGTACAATAAACAAGGGTGCATAGTACCCACCTGAGGCAAGCGTTCAGATCTCTGTCCCAGTCCATTAAGGTTTTCATCGCCTGTTCCTGAGTTAGCTTTTGAGCTTCGCCCTCAGAAGGAGGCGGCTGGAAGGGATCAAGGATTCTTTCTCACTTTGCTCATACTTCTTTGGTGACGTATCTTCTCTCTCTCCCGCTCTGAATAGCGGGGCTTTGGGCTTATGGGGGAGTGGATGATAAAAAGAGACCCCCGTCCATCTAAGGGGCTCACCCGTAATACTGTACATGTGCTGGGTTTATGCAGTATGTTTTTTTTATCGATTTCTGCCAACAGGATGTCGTACAATTTTGGTATATTGGACAGCTGCTTGTCCAATCATGCAGACACCGCCCCTCTTCACGGCTAACCTTTGACCTCCTTGTACCCTCATCCTCCTGCAGTGAACCCAGACAGCCACCTGAAGGACTTCATGCTGGTGGTGTCCATCGTCATCGGCGTGGGCGGCTGCTGGTTCGCCTATATCCAGAATCGCTACTCAAGGGAGCACATGAGCAAGATGATGAAGGATCTGGAGAGCCTGCAGAGGGCAGAGCAGAGCTTGCTTGACCTGCAGCAGAAGTAAGTGCACCTGCACCCCCCTTAGGTGGCTTTACGTGTTTTGTTCCCCTCATGTGGGATCTATGATTTTTTTCCTGCTTTTTTGCATTATATTCAGTGTCACCTAAAGGCTGATTTAGGGATCCAGAATGGGAGGACATTTGTGTTTTGAACACTGCCCCCCCTCCCATTATCCAACCTCATAATGAAGGAATCTTTTAATTGGGTTCTTCTGTACTCATACCCTCCTCCCTCTGGCTCACTGGAACGTTCCAGTAATCCACTTTCCGCTGGCAGCGAAGTAGCTCGCTTGTACACATGGGTACTTGGCAAAATGGTCCCTAAACTGTTAACCTTGGCCAGGATTGCATCAGTGTGTCCTTGGCCGGGGACCCATGTGTCATTGCACTCCCCAAGCTGGCAGCCAGCATGACAAAGGGTGGGGCATGGCACTCAGGTGTCTGGCAGATTACCCCCCCGACCCAGCACTTGATGGGATCACAAAGACCTGAGAAGCATTTCCTGCTCCTAATACCTCACTTGGTGGTCTGGCAGAGTCCCCTCAAGCCCTACCCAACTTTCCTAATTCCCGTCCTACCCTCACAGCTGTTGTAATTCACCCAGTGTCCATCCAGTTTTCCTGCGTCTGCCATGGCTGGTGGTGACATGTACTTTTCTCAGAGTGTGTTTGCTTTGCTTCTGATTAATGCTGCGATGGCCCTGGATTTCCCCGAAGGACCCAAAATGGTGTCCCTCGTAGTGCCCGATTCAATGACGGAACAGGGGACTTCTGCACCCCTGCTGTCTGCGTGTTAACACTCTCTGTGTGATTGCGTGTGTAAGAGACGCACACTTGACTTCCCTTTATCCAAAAAGTCTTTGCGCAATGGCGGACATGCATTTCAAGTTCGATGTGGACAGGAAAGTTAGACGGACATATCTAATAGGTTCTTCCTGTCACACTGGCATCTTTACTGTCACTGTAGCTACAGGGGTCGCCCGCTCGGCTGCCACTAAGTTGCAAAAAACTGTGGCTGTGGTCACTGGATGCTGTTGTGACACTGAGGCCGAATAGGCCTTGGATCTCCTGGTGAACGAAAGGCCTTGGTTTTGTACAGCTGTGTGCCGTTCTGCTAAATGGACGGCCCTGTGCACGTAGGCATGGCCTTCACTGCAAGGCAGCATGTGGACGGCCTAACGCTTCAACCACGGAAAGAGGCCTTCACCCTCCTCACCTCAAGCTGTGGCAGGGGCCGACAGAAAGACAGGAAGTGACACAATGGTTTCCTCACTTCCTGTTAATGCACCAGTCGCTCAAAATTCAGCCACTACCCTTTCATGTAACTACACCAAGGTGGCGTCAGCCAGTATGAAGTCAGAAACAGAATGTTTAAACAGACATGTAAAACGTACATGTTGGACCAGATCGGACAGTTTTAGAAGGGTCAATGAGTGGGGATATGTTCACTTTTTCAGACTGTGTTCCCCCTGCTGAGAAAGCAGTGGTACTGCATGTTCATTTTGTAATTTCCTAAATACAGGGGTGCCTGCGGTTCACAAACACAATCCGTTCCAGGAAAGTGGTCGCAAATCAATTTGTACGCGATCCAAGGCAATTTTTCCCTGTGAGAAAGCAGTGAAATTCGATTAATTTGTTCACAAGCCTACCAAATAATATATTTTTTAATTTCCTGGTTTTATAGTAAAAGCTTTAAAGAAAAACACAATATATTGTGGCAACGGGCGGACCGAGGCATGGCAGGAGCAGAGAGAGACATGGAGACTTGCTTGCCGGAAAAATCATGGTCTTTAACAGTCCTTAAAAGGACCACAATGGGTTGAGGAATCATTTCGTCAGCCAAATTTTGTATGCGAACCAATACATTTTTCTCATGAAATTTTTGCTCGTGAACCAACTTGCTCATAGGCCAGTGCGTTCGTGAGCGGCAGGCCTTTCCATTTTATTGTATCTTCTTATGCCGTATCCAAAGGTGATGTGATTGCTCCGCTGCCCATGGGACTTGAACTCACAACATTGGGCGTAGATCCCTACACGGTGCCCCCTTTTTTAATCTAAAGCTATTTCATTTTTTATCTTCCTTGTATTCTGTACCACAATGTCTGCTGGGATTTGAGCCACCAACCCTAAGATTGAGTTTGCATTCATAACTCCTGCACTACCTTGCTCTGCCCTGGTCTGTCTGTCCATCTCTGTGAGGGCAAAATGACTCTGACTCTGACTCTAACCTGAGGCAAAGCTCTGGTGGTTTAGAGCATTGATCCTGTTCTATACACGCACAGAACCATCACATGGGCAGAGTCTTTCACATGGGCAGAGTCTTTCACACAGTGGTGACAGGCAAACGCATATGTATGTGGGGAGATGGGGACTCTCACACGCAACATCGCACTCAAAAACATCCCATGGAAGTAGTTTCCTGTAGTGAGTTTTACAAATAAAGTAAGATTCTGCAGAGGTATTTATTCTCACATAAACACCCACCCATGCTTCTGCGCGAATATTGAGGGTGGACTGTGATGTCACTTCCTGTGAGAGGTCATATCCTGTTTTCTTGTATAGAATGACACGTCAGGTGCCAGCAGGATGTATTATGTGCAGAAACGCCCACAGGAGCTCAATGGAAACTTCCCACATACGATAAAGTTACAGTGGTTATTGGTGTTGGGAACATGAACAGTGCAGCTTTGTGATGAGATATGCTGTAATTGGTGCTTTGATTCAGGGTATTTGTCAGCATATCCATGGTGATGCATATATGCTAATGACATGCATCTCGTGTGTAATCCCACCCTGTCGGATCTGCAATCTTCCATAAAAATGTATCATCATAATGCAGGTGCTCTTCTCTGCTCAGCTACGTGATCATGCTCTCTTACTTTCCCCAGACTGCAGAGAGCACAGGAGGATCACCGCACAGTAGAGGTAGAGAAGGTAAACCTGGAGCAAAAGCTACGGGAGACGGCGAAGCAGGAGGCCCAGCGGCTGAAGATGCTGCGGGAGGGAACGGAGAACGAACTGAGCCGACAGAAGTACGCCGAGGAGGAGCTGGAACAGGTAGGGTTCTGAGTGTTTGGAGCGAGAGCCGCCGTTGGGGTAAAAGCACGTCTGCTCACTGCTTCGAGGACAGCAGAGACCATGTAGAGGTGCACCGGCCGAATGTGCGGCGCGGTGTGTGATTGCGCAGTTGGACTTCGTTGGGTATTTACGTTAGCTCCACGAGTGCCCATCGTGGGTCATTTGAAGCTCTGCTCATAGATTCCTGGGTGTCGTGTTCTGGTGGATCTCATCATGGTTTCCGCAGATGACATCTGGACCTCCTGAGTGCTGAGCTCTTTTTTTTGTTAATGGTGACACTGAAGTCCACTGTTATGTGTCAATCCTGCAAGGAATGTAATTGCATATACATTTTCACCCAAACAGCATGGTGTGGATTTAAGGTTTCCCTAACATGTTTAATCTTGGACCCCTCTCCCCTCTTTCCCAGGTCCGTATGGCCCTGAAGAAGGCAGAGAAGGAACTGGAGTCCAGGGGCAACTGGTCCCCGCCAGAGCCTCTCCAGAAATGGCTGCAGTTGACACATGAGGTGGAGGTGCAGTACTACAACATCAAGAAGCTGAATGCTGAACGCCAGCTGCTGGTGGCCAAGGAGGGGGTGAGCCCTTCGCTTCTGGGGGGCCACGAGGCCTGCAGTCTGTTTCGTCACAGTGGGACTTTCTGTTGCCTCCGAGACCCAGGATTTGCACGTTCATGCATATTCACGGGGAGGGGGCTCATGCATGTCGTATTCCTCCAGGCTGAAAAGATCAAGAAGAAGAGGAACACGATCTTCGGGACGTTCAGCGTGGCGCACAGTTCCTCGCTGGACGACGTGGACCACAAGATCCTCACAGCTAAGTGAGTCCCTCCACCTCCGATCTGTCCTGGAGGCCTGACTCCCCCTTTGGGTGCTTCTTTGGATTCTCCCACTGTCTTCACTAATCCTCTCTTCTTCCGCCGTACCGTTCCCATCCCATTGTCGTCTTCCTTTTCCCCCCTTCTCTCACTCTTCTACCACCCATTCTTGCTTCCTCTTCCCTCTCTCTTCAGACAGGCGCTGGGCGAGGTGACTGCAGCGCTGAGGGAGAAGCTCCATCGCTGGCAGCAGATCGAGCACCTGACTGGCTTCTCCATCGTGAGCAATCCCGGCCTGCCCTCGCTGGCCTCAGCACTTAACCTGGACCCCAGCTTCGTGGGTGGCACGGGGCGAGCCGTGCCATCGCACCTCATAGTCTCCGACGATGTCGACGACATGGACGAGGACATCATTTCGCCTGGCACGCTGCAATGTAAGGGCCCACCCGAATCGGCAGAGGGGCGTGGGGCGGGAACACAGAGGCACCCCAGGGGCCTATTGGGAAAATCCAAAAAGCAGCCGCCCTCAGAGAAATAGCACGTCCCGCAAACGTTATAATCGGCCTGCTGCCAGCGCATTCCCCCGGATAGGGAAGGCAGGCCAAAGCGCGAGAGGACTTTGGGTTTAAGGAGGCATCCCAGCCGCTCTCATTTGGAATAAATCTTGTGATGTTAAATAAACAGAAATGCAGTACATCCTTGGTTTCCCCTCCCCTGTTCAGTTAAAGGAAGCCTTTACTGAAATGCTGTGCCTTTTATGTCATCATTTCACCTCCTGTGGTAAAAGTTGTGTATGCTTGAGTTTCAACGTGCAACAGTGCTTGGGAACCCTGTACTTTTGTTGTGTTTTCATCCACTTTGGAAATTAAAAAAAAAAAAAAAAACTCAAACTTAAAGAAGTCTTGCAGTATTGTATTTGTTGCGGTGTCGGTTGATCTTAATGTTGGTCCCAGGTGCCCCAGCGAGACCAAATGGCCCACTAATGAAGCAAAGTAGTGTGTCTGTAATGCCACCTAGGCACAGTGCCCATTCACTCCGCATTCACTCGACTCCATTCTGGGTCACTTGCCTGGCCCAGTTCTGATTTTGTTGGTGCTGTTGGGGCCACAGCACTCCAGGGTCCCTAAACCGCCACACTCGTGTGCTCGATTCATTTGGGGTGATGAGCAATGATTCGGTGATGTGGGGCCCTTTGAGGTTGTGGCCTATGCCACATTTGTCCATGAGGGCTCTGAGCTGGAAGCTGACGTCGCTTATCTGGGCTGTGTCTGTCTCCGAAGGTAAGGCAGAAGAGACGACTTCTCCAGCCCCACTGAAAACCCAGGGTTTTTCTCCCTCAGAGGTCTACGCTGATGTTACCTTAAATAAGTCTGCGCTGGGGGCGGGGTGGTGTTTTTCCAAGTCAACAGGAGGTCAGGATTGCTTCTGTAAAGCCTCCGTCCTCCGTTACTGCTGGAGTCACTCCAGGTGGACAAGCCATTCTAAAAATTCACCTGACATTTAGCCGTTAATTGCTTAATTCCTGTGTACTCGGATTCTTCCACGGCATATTAAGCTTAAGCAGATCCCCCTCCAACACAGTATCACAGATCAGTTTCTGAAGCTGGGATTCTCTGAAACCGGGTTGGCTGATGGGGCTCTGTGATTGGCCTGTCGGAGAACCGGATTACAGCCGGTCCCCACGGTTTCGGAGCGGTGATCCCCAGAGAGTCATAGGTGGAGTCGGATTTGCAGGCCTGCGCTGCTACAGTCTTTAAGCTGTGTGTCGGTTCATCGTAATAACCACGGCCTCCCTCCCTCCCCCACCCCTTTCCGTCCACCTGCTCCTACCTTCCACGTGATTGGCCATCCTGGCCCGGTGACCCTCCAGACGCTGCCTGGCAGATGAACCGTCAAGTGAGCGACTTGTGGCCAGCGGGTTTCGACTTCTCCTCCCAATGGAAGCATTCCGGTTGGGCCCTTCCCTTCCCCGAATTTCTACCCTATTCTCTTACCAGTCGCTGTTTCTCCTAACTTCACGCATTAACCTTCTTGTACTTTGTACTTTGCCTCTCCCTCCCCCAAATGTCATCCTAGCGCAATGTCTCTGCTCGCCTACGAANNNATTTCTCCGCAAAGGGGGTGGGTGGGTGGGTGAGGTGCTTTGGGTTGAGGTGATGTTTACGTTTTCCCTATGCTGAGATGAAAGCTTCCCCGTGAGGAGCCAGTTAATGACCTTTGACTGATTTTTTTTCTTCCTTTCACAGCTGTTAATCGCTTCGTCTCTTTCTGCATTCACATATCACTCAATGTGTCTGTTGAATTACTCATCCATACATCAACCAGTTTTAGCACTAAGCTAACTTAGCAGTGTTATCTCCAACAGTTCTTAATAATTCCATAGGTGGAAGAAGAATATGGTATAAGCTTCCACTGTGGTGTGGAGCTCTGTGGGTAAGGACTGCCTCTGATCAGAAGGTGGCTGGTTCAAATCCTGTTGGCTGGCAGAGAACGTGCATCATCTTTTGACCCTTGAGTGTTAACCATGAAAGATGCTGAGGGAGTGCCAGATAAGTGGCTGATTGCACTCAGACCCCAAGCTTCTTGCCTACCTGGATATATGTCTTATTTAAGAGCATGATGGGATATGCGAAAACTAACAATTCCTACATACCTGTACTTGTAGAAATGCTGAATCAAATGACATTATTATTGACTGTTTATCCTCAGATTGGCTGCTATAACCAACAAATCACCACCTGCCTTGAAAAAACTTGGACTGAATGCTTCTGCCTGTGGAACGTAGGCACTAGAATTATGACTCGGAACCTTCAAACACAACTTGAACAATCTGTAGTTTAAGACTTTTCGGCAAACCAATAACTTATGGTGCTTTTCCACTGACACAGGAACCTGGCCGTACCCAACCTGTACCACAAAGAGACATTAGTTACAGCAAGGTTTCAGCTTGTTTCGATTTTCCACAGAAGGGTTGGTTCGGTAGAGGCGTTTCCGAGTTTGGAGAGCAACAGTGGAACGAAAGCAAAGACAGATGCATCGAAGAGGGTTGGGTACAGCTCGCATACTTAACAATGGAAAACTTTCTCTTCACGGTTCAGCTCGGGTATGGCTCGGTTCTCGGTGGCAGTGGAAAAGCGGCATAAGAAAACCTTCATCCTTCCAATATTCATGATTGCTAATGCACTTCTCTTCTGTTCAGCAGGACTTCAAAAGGGCTATTTTGCTCCACAAGGTCTTCTCAGTTTGACAGCCTGTGAAGAGAGATCTTCAGGCTCTTTAGTACAAACAACTGTAAAATGTCATTCCATGAATATCTTGAAAGAACTAGAACGTAGCCGCCATGAGACATGGGGTGTTCGTGGTGGTTGTCAAAGTCACATTGTTTCCTCTCAACTGGCTACTTCACATCCCCCCCCACCAATGCTTACAGGCAGCTGGTGGGGGTTGAGATGATTTTGTTACGTATAACTTGCACTGCGTAATGAATGCTCCCTACTTGGTGGGAGAGGCAGAAATCAAGGCATATTGAGGCACTTAAATCTGGAAATTACCAAATTAAGATAAAGATCTCACAAAACCAGCGTCTCGCAGCACTGCAGTCCTTTTCCAAACAACTGCCACAGGTCACCTTAAGGGCATTACAAAATCCCTGTCTGCCCGAAGGTTGGTTTGTTTTAATTGCTGGTATAAAACAAATGAACAAGCTTAGCTTCAGTCAGTTCCTACAAATAAAATCAAGATAAACTTTATTGACCCCAGGGGGAAAATTCTTGAAAAAGAATTCCAGGGAGGAGAAAGACTTTAGACTTGTTCACCCAAAATGTACATTCCTCACCAGGATCCATTTCCATGGCAGTTTTGGCAGTGCTGCTGTCTTATGTAGATGAGATTGTCATTCAAACCTGATTGGCTGAGAGGCCTCACTGCTCAGAGCCACCTGCCTCTTTCTCCGCTTTCATCCACCCACTTTGCTTCCCACACTTCCTCTTCTCCTCCTTCCCTCGCTCGCCTGGCGGCACTTTAACGCGGTGCTGAGAGCAGGAACCGCGGTATCGGGTCCATGTGCATGTGTGAGCAGGTGTCAGAGCCTGGCCGCTGTGTAACCATGTGCATATATGTGCTCTTATGCCCACAGCTCCCAGCATGATGTCGCTGCGGCAGCGCCACCTGGACCTCCAGCTGGGGGCGAGCTCACAGAGGTTTGTAGAGGATGGCTCTGCGGCAGGGCAGCAGGAGGATGGCGGCTATGGCGCCGGTTCCCGCCGGACGCACTCGCGACCCTGGACCTGGGGGGCGCGCAGACACTCCATGGGACAGCTCGAGTTCCACCCCCCATCCCCACTCTCCTCGTCGGTCTCCCACCCATCGATTATCTGCCCCTCTCCTCTTCCATCTCCTCCCCCTCGATCTTCTGCTCAGCACCCTTCCTGTACTCCCGGTCACCTCTCTCATTTCCTGCCATGCGGCCTCCCGCCTGCAGATGGCGATGCTCTGCGGTCTAGGCAGTCCAGTTGTGGGTAAAGCCTCAGTTCCCTCCTCTCCATGGGTGCAGGCCTCTGCTTGTGTGTGGATGGAGGGTTTTCCTGGTTATATGTACTATTTTCTTAACCCCACTAAATCAGAAATTTGACATTGTGCTTTTATGATTTTTGCTTGTTTGACCAT
The DNA here is from genome assembly GCA_026776945.1 of Isichthys henryi. Taxonomy (NCBI): domain Eukaryota; kingdom Metazoa; phylum Chordata; class Actinopteri; order Osteoglossiformes; family Mormyridae; genus Isichthys; species Isichthys henryi. Next base: position 14,198,319 of record JAODJX010000040.1, on the reverse strand, counting down.
TTCATTTCCTTTCTGTATTTATCTGCAACCTGCTAACCCTTCACCCCCCCCCACCCCCCACCCACTGCTTTACTGGATGTCTGCAGGTTGAAACTGCTTAGAGTTCCCTGGGTCCATGCCCAGCCTTGTGGGTCTCCCACACCGGCAGATGTGTCCTTGGTCCTTGCCAGACTAAGGCCTCGCAAGCTTGAATCTCTATAGCAACAGCTGCGCCTTCTTATGTTAATTACCTCTCTCGTGCTTGCAGGGAGCTGAACCGATCCGATTCGGACTCCTCCCTGTGCTTGACTAAGGCCGCCGAGCAGCAGCGCCTGACAGCATCCTACGGCTCCAAGGGTCACGCCCTGCGTGGTACGTCCCAGACACACCCCTCTCATGGCCATACCCCCAATGGAGGGAGCCGCCCAATCCCGGAGGGTGAGGCCTGGTTGGAGGGTGATGCTGACAGCCCGCTGATGATGAAGAGGGTTTACGGTGGCATGGAGAAGTCTGCCAGCCTTGGGGAGATCAGCAGCGGTGTGACACGACTCTCGTCCTCCGAGTCCTCCCGCTCGCTCACCCCCGCATCCACTGATCCAGACACACCCTCCCCCATTGCTGGGCAGATTGGTATTATCGGGGGTAGGGCAGGGAGCCGCACACCTCAGTTCTCCTCCAAGAAGAGCCCCCTAGAGGAGGACAGCGGTTCTACAGGGGAGGAGACGGACTCCAGTGGCAACCGCAAGAAACATACATTCAAGATCTTCAAGAAGCAGAGAAAGTAAGGAGAGCCAAGATGACTTCCTGAAAAGGGGCACACAGGCTTTAGGGCTAGGTTCTGTTTCCATATGATCTCTCTGGTTACAGAGTTTCAGAGCCGAAAGATCCTTCATCGCTGTGAACCTGTGAGAGCGATTCACTGTTTAATGATGTTTTT
>JAODJX010000040.1:14156955-14179097 GCA_026776945.1 Isichthys henryi | reverse complement strand
TTGGGAAGGTTGAAGACAAGACGAGCAGCTGCATTCTGAATCAGCTGGAGGGGACGGGTGGCGCTCAGTGGTAAACCTGCTAGAAGCAAGTTGCAGTAATCAAGGCGTGAGATGACGAGGGACTGGACGAGTATCTGGGTGGCCTGAGTGGAAAGAAATGGACGTATCCTCCTGATATTAAAGAGGAGAAACCAACAAGAGCGAGAAAGACTGGCGATATGTGAGTAAAAGGACAAACGATCGTCCATGGTAACCCCAAGGTTGCGAGCAGAAACCGAAGGACGGATCAGGGAGTTGTCAAAGGAGATCGCTAGGTCCTGGAGGGGGGATGAGTCAGCAGGGATGTAAAGCAGTTCAGTTTAACTAGAATTGAGTTTTAATTGGTGAGCGGTCATCCAAGATGATATATCTGCCAAGCATGCAGAGATCTTAGTGGAGACATGAGTGTCGGAGGTAGGGAAGGAGAGGATGAGTTGGGTGTCATCTGCACAGCAGTACCAATAAATGGCCAGTATCAATTACCAGTAACTGATATTGCCTACTTGGTTGGAGAAGAATGGAATTAAAAACGTACCCTAGATGGATGAACTTCATTGCATGCAGGCATCACTATGTTGAAATAATGACCTGTTGCAATAGTGTATTTCTTTAGAAGGAAGGGAGCGGAGGGTACTGAATAAACTTGCGTCATTGAGCAGACAACATTTGCGCTCATAAATCTGGTTTTCTGAGCAGTATCCATGCATTATATCAATGTATTATGGATTACATTTATTCGGCACAGTATTTCCTAATATGGGTGGTTGCAGAAGTGTAAAACCCATAGTATTTATATAACAAAAAGCAAATTTCAAAAGGGATGTTTTAAATAAGCGAGAAATTAGCAATGTGTAATACAGACTGATAAAGCGTAATAAATTCAATTGGTACCACGTATATATATTTTTAATCTAGGTTAACATTCAAGGAATGAAATATATATGAGTTTGTTAGAGGGTTACTGTTCAGCTGTTTATTAGATTATATGTTCATATTAGTCCAGAAAAATAACAAATGCCCTTGAATAACTTCTATGCCTTTGCACAGAGAACTGGCACAAAAAACATGACAAAGAAACGCTTAAATCTATATTCACACCACGCAAGTAGCAAATTCTAATAAAATTTTGATTGTTGTTTGGTTATCAGTGATAAACTTTAATATTCGTACATGTTTTATTTTGTTTGCAGATACATTTGATAAGTTAAAAATAAACAAAATATTCAAACTCTCCCGCCAGATCCTCGGTTTAATAAGATGACAGCTGAGACGCACCCGGAAACGATTCATATAGGCGCGTTGTGATTGGTCGACGCGCCTGCGTTCCATGCCCAGGGATTGGCTACTTACTTGGCAGAAGTCGATTTTGTGGCGGGTAGCAGAAGTTGTCCGCGCGCGCTTTATTCCTTACATTTTGAGGCACTTAGGGTGAAAAGCAGCGTCAGATAGGTACTTCTCATTGTAAGATACCTATTATTATATTAAATTTTTAGCACTTTTTTGAGGAAAAAACAAAGAACAAGTAGCCATGCATGTCATCAAGCGAGGTAAGGCATTTTTACTGTGAACTAGCATGCTGAGTAGTTTTTAAAACATTAAACTCTTTGTCAGTGGTCTTACTTGATGAGTTTTCGGATAGTTTGCATTGCAGTTTTATAGTAACGTGTTTCATAATGACCTTTGTAATTTATTGTGATATGTAGCCTTACTGTCAGAGGCGGAAATGCTGAATGCTAGCCGCTTTTTACTAGCCATTCTTGTTATTAAGGGTCCAAGTAACATAGCGGCTGAGTCGCTGTTATTTTTAATAATATTTTTTTGTATAGTTTTTTTACGAAACAAACAGCGTTATTAATAAAGATGAAGAAATTGCTTCCTCGATTGGTTCAAGTGCATATTCAGGACGGGTGTTCGAGGGTGTTTATCTCACTTTAAAGAAACTTGCTTCGGTATAGTTTGCCCATAATTGGTAAATAAAGCTCCTAGTCGGGTGGGGTTCTGAGTTCTTGTATGCCGGTCCGCTGCATGACTGCATAGCTGCTCTATTGTCTCCCGCCTTGGCGCCAAATGCTGAGTAAACTTTACTGACGTTCGGGCCCAACTCGGAAGTTTCTTTGCGCTTTCATTATATGGTGGAAATACAAGTTGTCTTTTATTGTAATATGTATCGCTAGGTTTTTGTTTATTATCATTATAATATCGGACGGTTTTCTTGAAGACTAACTGGAACAGGGCACGTTTTTGTTTCGGTACCAGATTTGTAGGTTATGTTGGATCCGCTCTAAAGGTCGGAAATGCACCATTTTTGGATTTAAGGGCAACCGTGTTCCTGGTTACGGTTGGCATCCCTGCTTCACACTTCGGGAGTTTGAGTGCCTTCTTAAACAACCCCCAGTTAGGATAACTGGTGACTAAATTGCTGAGAGTGTGTGTATCTGTCCGTTAATGGACCGGCATCTCATCCGGAGTGCACCCCAGCCCTGTGCCCTATGCTGCCTGAGACAGAGCTCAGGTTCCCCCACAGTCTTGACCAGATTAAACAGCTGGAAGATGTGTGGGTGGATTTAGAATGGATGGATTTATAATTCCATAGCTGTTCTGAGTAGCCAGTGTATATGGAATTCTGTTTAGTGAGAGAGTTGGGCACATTTAACATTATTTGTGTCTCATATGTTCATTGATGCTTACAAACCTGATTGACCCCTTATTTCCTTAGATGGTCACCAGGAGCGTGTCATGTTTGACAAAATTACCTCCCGGATTCAGAAGCTCTGTTATGGCCTAAACTTGGAGTTTGTGGATCCTGTAAGTTAACCAGGTCCAGTGTTTGCAATCGTATAGGTATTATTTTGGTTTTCTGCGCTTGACCTTATTTAGTTATTGCTGTCTGATTCCCTTTCCTCTCGTCTCCTAGACTCAGATCACTATGAAGGTCATCCAGGGCCTCTACAGTGGTGTGACTACGGTGGAACTGGATATACTGGCTGCTGAGATTGCCGCCACCCTCACAACTAAGCATCCCGACTATGCCATCTTGGCTGCCCGCATTGCGGTGTCCAACCTGCACAAGGAGACTAAGAAGGTCTTCAGTGGTGAGTCTGGAGTTTGAACCTTTAGGCTCTTATGGAAGATTTCATATAAGTTGATGTCACTGGTGGTCCTTCTGGGTTTTTTTTTTTTTTTTTTTTGTGTTAACTCTGTTTTTGTCCTGTTTTGGACGTTTGGACATGTGGCGTCCTGTATACAACTTTTTGCCCATCCACACTTTGCTTGACGACTTACCTTTTTATGCATTTTGTCTTTACTTGTATTCTTTATTTTCACTTCAGTATTTTTGACCTGTTTTAATCATGCACCATGTGTTCTGGCACAGTAATTTCCTTCAGCTTGAATGAAGTTTATATCTTTTTATGATATTGCAATGTCATGCATTTTTCTCACTTGCAGAGGTGATGGAGGATCTGTATAACTACCAGAACCCCCTGAATAAGCGGCACTCTCCGATGATCTCCCAGGAGACCCTGGACATTGTCCTGGCCAACAAGGATGTAAGTAAGGCTCTTAGTTCTTTTTCTTACTTAACTCATTCAACATTATGACCATTTGTTTCCCTGTTTTGTGTGTGTGTTTTTTTTACATTAGCGTTTGAACTCTGCCATCATCTACGACCGGGACTTCGCCTACAACTTCTTTGGATTTAAGGTGATTTTCATTTCCTTGTGAAGGGGCAAGTTTGACCTCAGATTAATAAAGCCTTGATCTGCATTAACCTGACTGGTTTTGAGTTGTAATCAATACTGTAATGACATGGTGGGGGCCATTCTCTTCTTCCAGACTTTAGAACGTTCCTACCTCTTGAAGATTGATGGGAAAGGTAGGTGTGGTGTAGAACCTAAACATGTTTAGGCTACACCGCCGATATGGCTTCTGTCAGTAGCAGCCAGGACTCTCCTCTGTCCACTACCGTGATGTCATTGTGATTATATAGTGTGACTGTGATTATATAGTGTGCATGTGTGGTAATCACCTGCTCTTTAGATAATGGGTGAAACATTTGTCCATATTCTTGCTTTTTGGTACCATACAGACATTTACTTGCATCCCCAATTTGGCAAGCAGATTAGTAATGCGCCTAAAATAGAGATGTGTGTTGTGGCACCCAAAAGTTAGTCATCTGTATGATGTTTAAAGTCTGCTTTTCAAGTGATTTATTGTGCATGTGCCATATAATCGCGATGTGATGTGCAGCCCGCTGTTTTTGGTCATTGATTGCTTGCTGATGTCGTCGTGTTCAGTGGCTGAACGGCCCCAGCATATGTTGATGCGGGTGTCAGTGGGAATCCACAAGACTGACATCGATGCAGCCATTGAGACATACAACCTGCTGTCAGAGAAGTGGTTCACCCATGCCTCACCCACGCTTTTTAATGCTGGGACCTGCAGACCCCAGCTGTCCAGGTAGGTGGTCATGATCTTGTAATAGGAAACAAAAATCACAAAAGAGCTAAACATCTGAAGTAGCCTGCTCTTAGCCGTGCCCAACAGTCTCAAGGAAATGAAAGTCAGTGCCTTGTGCCTGAAGAGAAACTCCAAATTGCCTCCCACATTTTTTGTATATGAGAGGAATCTCTTGTAAACGCAAGGAGGAGCTGACTAAATTTACCCTTGGAGCCAGTTCTCCCTGGGTGAGACGGGCGTGGTCGGACGTGAAGGTGTGGTGAAAACCTCCGGGTCAAGTTTTTGTAATAGAATGTATTTCGTCTCAGCTGTTTTTTGTTGGCGATGAAGGATGACAGCATCGAAGGCATCTACGACACGCTGAAGCAGTGCGCTCTAATCTCCAAGTCCGCCGGAGGCATCGGCGTGGCTGTGAGCTGCATCAGAGCAACTGGCAGCTACATTGCAGGAGTAAGTGGAACTCTGCCCCCATCCAACTATACGTGAACCCCCAATTTTACTTTAAATTGCAAAATTATGAACTCGGGCTGCGAGTACAGTTTTTGCGAATCTTGTGATTTTATGAAGTATTTATAACGTTCTGTGGTCTTTTTTTCTATAGACGAATGGCAATTCCAATGGCTTGGTTCCTATGCTTAGGGTCTACAACAATACGGCTCGCTATGTGGATCAGGGTGGGAACAAGGTGGGTGTCCTCATTTAAGGGGACTGGGGATGTCATTTGGTGCAGCTGTGCTTGACCTTAATACTAAATGGTATGAGCTGGATTCTCATTGGTGTCCTTTGTGAAGATGACCTGCATTTATCAGCGTGGTCTGACTTTGAAGGACCAGTGGTGCTGAGTTGACTTCATGTGTGAACGCTCTGTTACAGCGGCCTGGTGCCTTTGCTATGTACTTGGAGCCCTGGCACTTTGACATCTTTGACTTCCTGGAGCTCAAAAAGAATACGGGGAAAGAGGAGCAGAGAGCCCGCGACCTCTTCTATGCCCTGTGGATCCCTGACCTCTTTATGAAGAGGGTGGAGAAGAATGAGGTGGGTGGGCGATTTTCTGAACTGATGTTTATTCGTCCATTTATGGTGGTCATGGAGAGGTGCTGCAAGTCTTCCTTAAACTAGACCTGGCCCATCGATCCAGAGGATGCATTGTCATTGTGTTGCACAAAAAGACTTTGCGACTTCCCAGGCTATGCAATAAAAATATTAAGCAAAGAATGTATGCAAGGTAAACAATATACTAAATGGCTATCTCTCTCTCTCCTTTTTAATATTATATCATGGTAGTCAAATTATTAAAGAGTAACAAAGTGCAGGAGTGAAGTGGCAATTTATGATAGTTTGCTACACATTTGATATTTCAAGGACCTCTGAAGGCAATGAGTGTAAATGTTGTGGTTCCATTGGTGTCCCAGACTAGTATCTTTCTGCCTGAAGTGTATGACCATCTCAATTTCTGCACCTTTTTTCCACCGTGCTCCAGGATTGGTCGCTGATGTGCCCGAGCGACTGCCCAGGCCTTGACGAGTGCTGGGGGGAGGAGTTCGAGAAGCTCTACACCAGGTACAGATGGAGGCTATATGTCCTGCAGGCTTCATTTACTTTGCAGTGTGTGGATGCAGATCATAAATGGGGAATGACAGTTCTGTGATTGCAGGGGAAGTGCCTGAGTGCTGATGTGTTTTTCAGGCTGGGTTACAACCACCCATCTGACTGTTTCTGTTGATGCGTTTCTACTCAGATATGAGAAGGAGGGCCGGTTCAAACGGGTGGTGAAGGCCCAGCAGCTGTGGTACGCAATCATTGAGTCTCAGACAGAGACGGGCACACCCTACATGCTCTATAAGGACGCCTGTAACAGAAAAAGCAATCAGCAGAACTTGGGCACCATCAAGTGCAGCAACCTGTGCACGGAGGTCGTGGAGTACACCAGCAAGGATGAGGTGGGTGGTGTCCACTTCCTTGGGTTCCTCCAGCCGTTTGAATTTTGGAAGACGCCTGTGTTTCTGGACCAAAAGCAGACTAGCTAGTACTTTGTGTCAAGTGCAGCCTTTCTCCTCTGGCAGGTAGCAGTTTGCAACCTTGCATCCATTGCACTCAACGTGTTCGTCACCCCAGAGCGTACTTACGACTTCAAGAAGCTGGCCTATGTCACCAAGGTTATTGTGAGAAACCTCAACAAGATCATCGACATCAACTACTATCCTATCCTTGAGGTAATGTCATATATCTGAACCATAGGCTCTCCTTAATTTCTATGTTGTAGAGTGTCAACAGCTTTGTAGATGATGGCCCAGGTACCTACTTGCTGACACCCTTCCCTTTCTTCTCAGGCTGAGAACTCTAACAAACGACACAGACCCATCGGGATTGGGGTGCAGGGTCTGGCTGATGCATTCATCCTTATGCGGTACCCCTTTGAGAGCCCCGAGGCTCAGCTGCTGAACACGCAGATCTTTGAGACTATCTACTATGCTGCACTGGAAGCCAGCTGTGAACTGGCTGCTGAGCTGGGCCCCTATAAGACCTATGAGGGGTCACCTGTCAGCAAGGGGGTGGGTTATCCAATTTCAGTGGTAATGTTTGTTAGAATTTTTTTGACATGATTTCCTCAGAATTAGCACTGTCGTACAGTAGTAAATGTAGACTAGACAGAATCTTAGGGCTTCATTGCCAATTGGCAGTCAAGCTACTCTTGAAATAGTCTTGAAATGTATCCCATGTTATTTAACATTGTCGGTAGCGTGTTGATTGGATCTTTCGGAACCCCAGACCAAGGTGTTGCCCCTCTGCCTTGGCACTTTGACCGACCAAACCGTTGAATAGATGTAAATGACTTCCCATCTGCTGCACCCTTCAGAACAAAAGCCAATCTGCTGTGCTCAGCCGTGTGCTCTGCTCTCCTCAGATCCTGCAGTATGACATGTGGGAGAGAACCCCCACCAACCTGTGGGACTGGAAGGCGCTGAAGGAGAAGATTGCCAAGTAAGAACCGACACAAAAGTGTTGCAAAGGCACTTTGTGTTTATGTGTATATATGTGTTGATCATCTTTCTCCCTTTCACCCTCAGACATGGGGTGCGTAACAGCCTCCTTTTGGCCCCCATGCCTACTGCATCCACTGCCCAGATCTTGGGTAACAATGAATCTATTGAGCCCTACACCAGTAACATCTATACCCGCAGGGTGCTGTCCGGGGAGTTCCAGGTAATTCTGCAAGACCAAAAGTGTGTGATGACATGCCGGCACTGTCTCTGGCCTGGGGTGGAGTTCATGGCTTTGCTTGCTCTGTGCCGTCTGGATGCCAAAACCTTTGTTGAAGTGAGGGATACGTATTGAATGGTCTCCCCTCTTTCCAAGATTGTGAACCCCCATCTGCTGAAGGATCTGACGGAGAGAGGGCTATGGAATGAGGAGATGAAGAACCAGCTCATTGCCCATAATGGCTCCATACAGGTGTGTGCAGGGCAAAGGCCGTGTCCTGAAATAGCCTTGGATCTGCTGTACCAGAGAATAATCCACCAGTGCTTTGGTGGTGCTGAGGCCTTTTCATCAAAGAGCCATGTCCTTAATCACACAATTGCTGTAGATCGCAGGATCATAGTGGATCCTTAGTTTTAAAAACATCTTGACAGATTTAAAAAATATTTTAAAGGTATAACTTTGTTTTAAAGTCCAAGATTGCCTTGTTTTTGTGTATTCGTGTTCCTTTCGCATCTGGCATTTTTATGAACGTTCTGCCATGAGTCCTCTAATATTACTTTGCTTATTGTTGGGAAGGTGGGAAACAGGCCAGGAGAAATGGGGGGGGGGGAATGCAGATTTAGCCAAAAGTTTGTAGAGGGTGGAAAAAGACAGGCTGTTCGGCACCTGCAAGCGCTTGCTTTTGAGACTAGATGCAGAATATGTCAAGACATTGAAAACGAGGTACAATGGCAATTAGGGCGTCTGCAACCTGAGAAGGACCAGTGTTGCGCTAACAGTCAGAAGTACAGAGCCAATGAAATCTTATGGCAGATCATAAGCTGCTGATAGTCTGTCTGCTGTTTCCACCAGTGCTCCTCAGATCAGACGTAGCGATACAGCCGCAGTCACTCTTCAGCCGAGTTTGATTTTCAGTGGCTTTTCACCAACAGCCAGACTACAGGCTGTAGTGTGTGCTGTAACAATGGTATATAATGACGGTGTAATATTACTAGGTCAAGCAATCCCGAACAACGTTATATTCAGATTTCATTTCTTTATCTTCAAAGTGACACTTCCCAAGATTGTGGCAAAAAATGAAAGAACTTGTTGAAGTTTTGCTCAAACAGTCACTCCCAGTCAAACAAGGACAGGCCAGAGCGCCGCCCCTTGGGAAGAAATTTAAATCCTTTTAAAATGGGTAAAAACCAAGAAATGGAGGGGGGGGTGGCTGTCATGTCATGTGCTTTGTTTTTTTAAGCCCTATTTGGTCCTGCGTCCTTGTAAAAGGCCGTTATTGAAACGGCACAGCCAATTTTTGTGAAATCTGCACCTCCTGGAAGATCTCGCACATCTTCCCCCAGTATAGCTGTCAGACGCTGCCATTTTAAGTTCCAGTGACATGGGCAGTATTTCTGTTTAAGAAACTGCCCGTGTGACACTTGTTTCTCCCAGCCCTTCGGGGAGGGGGGGGCGCTACCTGGGTGAGCTATTAATTCCCCACAGCTCTCCCACTGGTTCCCAGTTAATTTCACTTCCTCAGTGCTTCTCATGACTTTTTATAAACTGAATTTTGTGTAAATGCAATTTTTTCAATTTTGCGTTTTAATATGTAAACTGAAACAGCTTGGACTGCTGGGTAGGTCTGGTGACTCCTAATGTTCCCATTTTAATATAATTATTGTTGTTAATCACCTGACAAGTGTGGCTTCGCTGCACGGGAGCAGGTTTCTCGCCTGTTATGTTGCAACACTTTGCCTTAAACTTAAATGTATTTAAAAGCATTTATGATGATTTTAAAACTTGTGCAGCATCTTTGATTTTAGATTATTAAGTTTTATATGGCCTGTTTCCCCAGAATATTCCTGGCATACCAGCGGACTTGAAGGAGCTATACAAGACTGTGTGGGAGATCTCCCAGAAGACTGTGCTCAAGATGGCTGCCGATCGGGGAGCCTTCATTGACCAGAGCCAGTCCTTGAACATTCACATTGCAGAGCCAAACTATGGGAAGCTGACCAGCATGCACTTCTATGGCTGGAAACAGGTGGGCTCCCCAGATGTCATATTTAGTTAGCTTATCACGCTAGCGGACTCTTATCCATAGCGATGTGAGGATTAGGGAAGTGGTAGCTGGACCAATAGGAGTCAAGGGCCCAATGGTGATGACTACTGTGAGCTATGGGATTTGAACCCATGACCTTTCAAACACGGGGACAGATCTCTACACACCATTCAGTTAATGCTATTTGTGCTGTCCTGCTCTGTGGTTTTCTTCAGTCTTAAATTGCACGTCTTCGTCTTTATTCCATGAGTTAATCCAGAAAGACACTGTGGGTTAGTGCTTCTCTCCTAATTTGTGGGACTTCTCCTGCATGTGGCTTTGTCGTGGCCTATGAGGTTTCATTAGCTGTGTAATATCAGGTGTTGTTCAGGGCTGGGATTCCCAAGCCCTTCGTGCTCAGCGTCATTGTTCTCTTCAGCTATTCGTGGCTCTGCTGGCCCCACCCTTTTTCCTTTTGATCAGTAGCAGGTGTGGCTCTTTGTCCATATACATTGAGCTTTGTGGCAGATGTTTGTTTTGTGGAGATGAGTGTCACTCAGCTGTTTCCTGATGAAGCAGATTTTGTAGATGGAGGAGTGACTGGCCATTTTAAGTGAATTACTGTGGTGATTAACATTTTGGGCTCCATCTGGACGATGGCAGCTGGGGTTTACTGGGAAAGTGAAATGTTCAAGCTTGATATTTTATTTTCTCGTGCAGAGGAATACCGGTGGAATTCTTATGGTACAGTTGCATGGTAGCGGGCAGGTGCATCGGGGGTCTGTCAACGGGTAGTTGAGTGGCCTTATTCCTCATACCCCCTCTGCATTGCAGGGCCTGAAGACAGGCATGTACTACCTGAGAACCAAGCCAGCTGCCAACCCTATCCAGTTTACCCTCAACAAGGAGAAGCTGAAGGAGAGTCTACCGGCCGTGTCCAATGGAGACGATACAGCCGCCGTCAAGGAACACAACAAGGCGGCCATGGTGTGCTCCCTGGAGAACAGAGACGAGTGTGTGATGTGTGGATCCTAAGCCCACCCTGCTGCCGCCAGCCCCCCTTCAGTTTGGGCTGTAAATGATCAGTGCTTGAGTAGTGGGGAGGTTTGTCATTTACGTTCTTCATTGTTCTGTAGAACACAATGGTTTATCCCAGGACAGGGGTATTCTGCCTGACTGGAATCGAACTTCAGGCCACTTGGGGCTTATCAGTTTCTTGGTTTCCCCCAGTATGTTCCTGACTAAGCTTAATTTCCCCCCCCCCATCCACACCCATCACCAGCATTTTCATGGGATAAAAATTTGAACTGCTTTATTAAAACACCAATTGTATGATTCTTTTTAGCAAGTGTGGCCAGATGCATCAAACTAAATATTCATTTGTATCCCTCACACCACAAGCTGTAAAATCCAAATTTGCAGTCTATAGGTTGAAGTTTAACTTGGTCTTTTTCCTTCCTGTACAGAATGGCTTATTAAAATTGCCTACTTGTATTATGTGCTCCAATTCGGTTTTAAATGTCACGGTAAGTGTTAATATGTAAATCTGCTCTGCCGTTGGAGTAAACGCAGATGATTTAAATACAGAGGTACATGTGGATCTCGCTGTATATTAACCTGTTTTACATTTTTTGCAAAATAAAGATTCTGATGTCATGAAAGTGATGTGACATGTTCTCCAAAGCCAGGAAAAATATGGTGGAACTAAACTGCAGAAGTTTAATATTGGACTGATTCCAGATTTGAATGCTTACAGGTCTGACAGCTGTAAGTGGTCATGTGACAGACCTGGATGTCACACGAGTCCATAATTACTGATTCACACGGTAGTTTTTCATATTTTATGGGCAGCAGTCTGGGCTAAGCGTCATCAAAATTAATGATTCTATTGTGCATAAAAGTTTCAATACTCATTTTTTATGGTATCGATTCTACAGCCTGCACTAATGCTTTGCTCTGGCCATAGGCTAACAATAATGCACTTGGTGAGTCCGCTCACTAGACGACGAGTTCAGAAGCATCAGAACTTTCACCACTGTGTTATATTAATCAGTGGGTGTAGCAGGAGTGACGTCTGCAAATACTATGTGCCAAATGAAGACTAAACCACAGGACATGCAAGCTTGTATTCAAGTTGTGCCATCGAACAAAACTGACAAAGGGCCACACATTTAAATAAATATTTAAAGAACTGACGTGATGTAATACAATGAGTTGAGAGGGAGTCATTTCTGAATTAATGAAATATTAATCTGCATTTCTTAATTTTGGTTGAAGTAGAGATGGGACGTGCATTTATTTTCTATGGGTTGAAAGCTTCAGAAACATTTCAGTATTAAGAAAATGGTCTGCAGTTTTACCTGTGGGTCATGTTTGGCTCTATATGATCTTGTGAGGTCATAAATATTCTGATAACTTTTAGTGTCATGCAGTTAATGTTTCTGCCTTGAGACTTGAAGGCATGTAAAAGCAATGTATATCTGTCATTACAATTAATAGTATAAAATAACTTCCAGTGATTGGATTAGTGCTCGTAAGTATCTCAGCATCATTAGAGTGTGATTACATTGGCTGCAGATGTACTTCATCATGCTTTGATGAGGCAATGCACAGCTTCTTATGATACAGGGGCAGAAAGAACATAATGAGATTCGTTTTTAAATATTTACTGCTGGAAATGACCATTGTGATTTTCAAATTTAAATAATGAATCGGTTGCACCTTGCTACAAATACAACCATCTTGTACTTATCAAAATTCATCCCAGAAAATGCATTGGGCAGGAGACTGCAGACATTCTGGCTAAGATACCAGTCCATTGTAGGGTACACACACAGAATTTTAATGTACCACTATACATAATATAAGGAAGAATACTTAGCAGATCATCTGGATTGAATTAACAAGTAGTTTGCTTGGACTGATAAGTAGTTTCTGTACCATGCAGATGTCCAAACCAGTTCATGATGTGATTTGCTGATCCAAATGTGCTCTACTGTTGCATATATATGAGGACCACTAGGTGGCACCAGGCACCAACTGAAGTCTATATACTCCGCTGCAAATCACAGGCTGTGTCCGAATTCACTTGCTGCATTCAAAGGACGAATGTGGCACAACGGCGCAACGTCCCATTTTGATGGCTCCTTCAAATTCAGCCCAAAAATGCGGTATTCTTTTGCCGAGATTCCAAGATTCATTGTGCAGATATTCGAAGGACGCGGCTTACAAAGGCAGCATAGATTGCAGCATTTGAAGAATGCTGCCCCTGAATTTGGACACAGCCATATAATTAACTTTTTTCCCCATTTTGCCAATGCAGTTTACATCGTCCTATGTATATATTGATATCGTATAGAATATATACAGAAAGCCGAAGATCTCTTTTTGCAAGTGATGTATTATTCTGTTTATATTGAATCATGGCAAAAATGTTGGCGAAGATCAGCGTCACGTTAACATTTAAATTAAGAAAGCAAAGCAAAATGAGCATTAGCACTAAATGTGCAGAGGTTTGCAAGACAATGCAAAACATCAAATGCATAAACAATTTTATAACTGCAGATGCTGATCTGTGCTGCTTGGCAGAACCGAAATGGAAAGGGCATAATCCTAACACCAAAATAAGCGTTTATACCACAGAACCTAGTATAAAATGCACCCATCCACCGAAAATTAAGTGTTACGGAAAGCCCTTTAACACAAGGGTCAACAATCTGTTTCTGTATTTCTAGAAATTAGGCCTAGATAACCTCCACTTTTTGAGAAATGCATGCTATTTGTGGACTCTATGTAGCTACACAACAGATCAGTGATACAAAAGGAAGTCTGGATCAAGTCTGAGCTAAACCACCTCCACGTGTTTCCAATTATGTTAAAAGTAACACAAACGTTTATGAATACTCCTCACTGGCAATTCTAGTGGCACAAAATCGCTAAAAGGATTTAGAGTAATATTTTTTAAGGAGGGATGATAAAAATGGGGTGGCAATAGGATCTAGGATCGCCTATGATACTGCTTCTGTATAGCAGAACATAACTAAATTTTAAACAGCGTAGAACATTGTTATGGTGAGACAAGTGGAAAAACAGCAGAGAAGGTGGTGGTAACAGTATTATGTTGTAATTAGTCCTGATCATTTGCTTCAATAATGGAGGATTCAGGTGTGATGGAAACAATAGGCGTGACACGTTAATTAATTGCGGTGGGGAACCTGGGGAATAGGCGCAAACAGCAGGTGCTCAGCAAGCTGCGACCTGCAACCGGCGCTATGGGAGGCCGTCAGTACACAGTAACCTCTGTAATGGAGAGAAAAACAGGGTGCCGTGAGAGCGGAGGCCATCGCCTCCCTGGCGACCTGCATTTTCCACAAAGCCAGCACCACCTCACGATTCTATTTTACCAGACTCTCGGAGGCAATCAGACCTCTTCTGTTAAAGCTGATCTTAAACGGGAGCCAGTCATGTTGTCTCTGAAACATTACCGCTGTTTCTTATGAGTCTGCATTTTAAAACAAACGCAGTTGCTTCGTCGCTTTAAAAATTACCTACATGCAACTAGAGATCACATGTCTGTGGTTTCTATTAGACCTGTGGCCTGTACTACCAAGCGGGGTTACTGGATTATCGAGGTAACTTGTTGGATTTAAGATAGTCTAGGCAAAATGTAAGTAAACGAATATGAATTCCATCTAAACTGTGGCACCTTAAATCCGACAACCCCGATAAACCAGTAACCCCACTTCGCAGTACAGGCCACTGTTCTGCAAATGGTTTAACCGCAGTTTATATATGGTCATGGTTTCAACATGTCCCCAAACCACATATTATTAATAACAGTCAAACCTCGGATTGCGAGTAACGTGTTTTGCAAGACGAGCAAACATTTTAAATAAATTTTAACTTCATAAATGAGCGAGATCGTGCAATACGAGTATTACACTTTGTCTGTCGAGCGTCACATGATCACGACTCGTCTCGCTGTGGGATTGTGGGTAATCGTCTCCCGTGCACGGTCTCCATAGTCAAAATTTAGTAGAAAAGCAGCACTCGAATAAGAGCGTAGCAGTGCGATCGATGATTCTGTTTAACGACAATGCAATGTAAATATTTCCACGAAATAAAAGGAGGCAAAAGCCAACAGATAGCAGTGATTCCGTTAGTTATAGTGAAAGTCGTCCTGCAAAATAGCCCTCCTCTCTCTCGTCTCCCTCACACTATCCACGATTCTTTTCAAAGGTAAAGTGCAGGTTAATTTGTTTTATGTATTTTTATTTTATATTTTGTATTAATCATTTTTATATGAATATTTTTGGGTTGTAATACCCTAAGGCCTGTGTTATTACATGGCTACATTTAAAATTAATAGGCACCCATCAAATATGAGATCAGAGGAGGCTGTGTTAAGTGTTCTGATAAATTGTAGTAAAAAAAAAAATAATAATCAAAATTTCCACGGATGCATGTTGGCAGATAAGTGTCCTCAACGGAACAAAAATACTTGTCACCAACATTTCCATTGAACTCCCTAAAAAAATCACAGGCCTGCAATAACTGACGCTTCAGAATACAGAAACACAACAGAATGGCTAACTGTGGTTTTATAAGAACGTTTTGTGTTGGTCGTAGGATTTGTATCCATCACTCTCTTATGTAAATCTAACTGAAAATGGACTGTGAAGTCACTAGTCACTAATGCTCGAACTTGTATTTTAATGGTGGAGAAAGTTTCCCAACAGTTTATGGATGCATTATTATTTATTAAGTTTTGTGTATGCCATTAGTAATATATAAGAACTGAAAGTGCAAAGGAGACATTTACAGATTAATAAAATATAATTCAGTATTGCTTTGTTTTAGGCAACCCCATTGTAAAACCACGTTAGCTGCTTTTTAGTAGCAGTTTAGCTACAATCCTGCTTTTGACAGAGCAATCAGGTATAACTAGCACACAGCTGCATGTTAAACTGTAAAATAAACTGTTTGGCTGGAGTAATTTTAAGACAGGTTAAACCACAGCTGTTCTAATAATAGAGCTTTTTATTCGTTTATTCTTACATCTCTTTGCCCTTTAAGTACAGGGACACTGTGGGTCCAGGAGTGTCTAACAGAGACTGTTAGCGAGAAGGAGTGTCGGACAGATGATTAGTTACTGTTCAGGCAAGAAGAAAACTTGTTTTTACTGTTTAACCAAGTGTAACTGCTCCGTTACCTATGATATTCAGATAATCCTGGATCAGGCATTCCACCAAAGAACAGACACAAGTGATCCAGTACTAATTTAAGCCTGCCCCGTTCTCAGATGGGGTTGTAGTAGATGTCTCCGCCCCTCCCTCAATTGACTCCTCCCCTTCCTGGGAGCCAAAGCCTGTATCCCAGGATCGCTTGCTGCCAGTTGGGGAAGAAGCCTGGTCCTCACCTCCCTTTGCATAGGTCTGGTCTTCTATCTCCACCGTTGTTGCCTCCACCCCCACCACCTCTTCCTTCTTATCTTCTTCATCCTCCATCTCATGCACAGTCACCTGCAGGGGGGTGTGCTTGGGAGGGCCACCACTGTTGAAGCCCCGGAAGTTGTTCTTGGCCCCCATGATGTACTTGCCCAGCATGGAGGAGCCCTCGCTGGTGGCGCTGTCTGACACTCCAAAGTTACCGTGCATCAGCACCTGGTGGATCTGTTTCATCTCTGAGTGTAGCCTGGACACGACTTTGTTCAGCTCCGTGATCCGGTTACCCACATCTGTGAAGAAATGCAACCGCAGCAGAACCAGAGATCAAAAAAGCCAGCTCCATCCATCCATCACCGTTGTGGACAGTTTAGAACCCACCGTTACCAGCGCACCTAACATGGAAGGAGACCCATGTGAATGCTGGGAAAATCGGCAAACTCTGGACACGTAGAGGCAATGGTGGGATTTGAACCCACAACCATAGAGCCACAGTGCTGCTAACATGCAGAATGATCACAATAAAATAATGTGAGCAGGCACATTTGCCTCATTTATTAGATCCTTCAGGAAAATACTGATTAGCACATCGCTGAGGTAAATCAGCCAGACCGAAGCACAGCACTTTCAACTCTTACCCTCTTCGTCATTCATCCATCGCCTCTTCCCGCACTGACTGACCCTGTGCGAGTTGCCATGGTGATGCCCAAGCCCTAACCAGCCCCGCCCTCCCAGACCCACCTTTGCGCTTGCTCTCTTCAAACTCCCGCCGTGCCGACTCGATGTAGCGCTGCACCAGGGCCCGAATCACTTGCTGTCTGTAGGGCAACCGACTCTCCCCCTCGTTTGACACCCCGTTTGACTGTGGGGCACCGAACCAACAACCTTAAAGCTCAACAGCCAACCATAGGTGACGTGCAAAACTAAAATATGCCAATATCTGCTGTTCCTATCTGTAAGTCAAATACAGCAGGATAGCCTGCATTGAAGTGTTCATTTCTCTATAAAATGTCATGGATTACATTTATTTAGCAGAGTCTTTTATCAAAAGTCGGCAAAAAGTGAGAAAGTGGGGTCAGTCAGTCTGAGCAATTTGGGGGTTAAGAGCCTTGCTTGGAAGCCCATTAATGAAATCATTCTGTTGACACTGGCATTTGAACCAGCGACCATCATGATCTAAAGTACAGCATCTTAATCTGTACTCACAATGGAGGGGATGGGGGGGTAGTCCGGTGTCGTATTGAAATCACAGCAGCAGCAGATCCTCCGGAAGATTCCTCTGGCATGAGACAGCAGAAATCAATCGCTGATCACCAATAATGACAATTTGACACAAGTGCCAGTAAAAATATTTCAGCATTGAAGTATTTCCCAGAATACTCTGCGCATTCTATTTCCTATACCAATAAAATGATATTATGTATTTTCATGCCTGTTCAACCGACTCAGAATTGATCTTTAAAAGCTATTATGTACAGTTTGTGTGCTATTATTTCCCATAATCAGCTATAACTTCTGATCTTTGCATGTTCTGTGTTCGTTTTTGTCTTAGCATGCTCTTCTGACGTTATCTGTTTCCATTTGTACTTCTATGTGAAAATTTTATGGCCCATCTCGCACTTCAGTGGGACCTTCCTGGTTAAATAAAGGATAAATAAAAAATTCATTTAAATAATTGTATAAATGTCGATAAAACTATGCAAACAAAAAAAAAACAGAAGAAAAATACTGTAATATATATTCCCTATATGAAGATATTGGATACTTTGTAGGACCATGATCAACAGAATGACTTTGTTCTGCTATTCGCTGTTGGACCATGCCTTGAGCTGGGGAAATGTATTTGTTTGGACTGATTCTTTCCGCCCACCGTATCAGATAGAAGGTAGCCTTGGGGGAGGGGATGATGTTGAAGGGGACCGGCATGGTGAGACCTTCTCGAAAGTAATTGAGGTAGAGCTTGGAGCGGGCGAACTTCCACTCCACGTCCGCATCATCCTAAAGGGGGGAAAGGGGTGTAACTCCTTTTGGATTCGGAAAAATCCGTTTGTCTGCCACCCTCTCCCTGACAGCCTAGGGTGCCACGCAGACTCCCTCACCTCAATCTTCTGGAAGGAGTTGGTGATCATGGCGATCAACATGTTGAGCAGGACGATGACAATGATCAGGGTGAAGATGCCATACAGCACCCGGCCCACGAACTCGGCCACCACGAAGTCCGGCATGTCCACGTACTCCTGGTTCACCACTCCAAACATTGTCCAGAAGAGGAAGCGGAAGGTCTCGTTGAACCTGGAGAGGGAATCAGTGGCCACACTAAAGAGCTGGAAAACATCTTTGACTCAAAAGTGAATGAAAAACAAATAATGAAGGCAATATTTCAAATTATTTTAGTGTCCAGTAATGGATCACTTTAATCCCGACAATGAGTCGATCAACTACAGGAATTGACGAAAAACATAGCCTCTTGATGAAGGCATGAAGAAGTGATGTCATACTGTCCTAGACGTGGAGAGATGACGTAGGGCACGTAGATGCTATTGATTCCACAGAGGAAGGCTGTCCCAATGATCATCAAGATGAACAGGAATCTTGGCAGGAGGGAAATGGATTTTTCAGCCAGCGGTCTCTTGCTTATATCTACATTTCACTGAATAGCTTGGAGTTTTCAGTGTATCCCAGTTCACGTCTCACCTCATCATGTCGTCAATCATTTTGCCGATGGAGATCTGCATCGTTCCTAGGGATTCTTGAGCTGGCAGGATGTAAGCCAGGCGCGTGAAGCTCAGCATGCTGGTCACAGCAAACAGCACCTCTGCGATCAGCTGTGGGTCCTCCTGTCGCCACTCCTCCCGGCCTGTAGGGGGTGATGGTGAACTGAGGCAAAGTGGTCATGTGGCATCGGTGGGATAAAGTGGCTCTGATTATGAATTCAACTCTAAACTGCTAAAGTGTTAACTAACAGTGCAATCAGCACCCCAGCAAGTCAAACATGAAATTAATCTCTGACGGCTCAGGAAAATCTGCTGGTTTCACTAAGAGTGACATTTGTACTTCATACTCGTCTGGGTGTACTAGTGGTATGATACGGTTACTCACTACTGAAACGTCCTTAGAGCTATTAATGTAAGGAATAGTCAACATTTGTTGCTCATTATCTACACGTGTATTGCTTGGAAATGAAAAGATTCCTGGACATTCATTTATTCATTACTCATTGACTAATGGTGACTAGGGCTGGACTGGAATTTAAAATCGGTCCTAGAGACTGGGGTTGCTCACCGCCAGGCAGGGTCCAATTGGGCTGGAGTTCCTGACAAGCAAGGAAGGGTTCCCCATGATAATTGTTGCCTAGCTATACATTTTGTAGACCGATGGGTCCCTCACGAGTATTTTTCCCAGCCCATATAGCCATTGGCCCACCCAGAAAATGCCCAGTGGGCCAGATGGCCAGTCCAGCCCTGATGGTGACCTGTTATTGGAAGTTTGCCAGTTCAATCTCAAGGTTGGTAGGATGATATAACCATTGGGCCCTTGAGCAAGGCCCTTAACCCGAAGTGCTCTGTGAACACTGGCTGACCCAGATCTCCGATCCTCATATTTTGGACAAAAGCATCTGCTGAATAAAATAACTGTACACTATATATGCAATTTTTACAATGAACATTTCTTGATGCAACCAAATTTGGCACTGTGACTTTGGTTGGGCAATACCAGTGAAGTCAGGGGTCAAAGGTCATTGCAAGACCCCATGGGAGCTTCTGCTACTCACCAGACTGTGTGAAGTAGGCACACTCTTGCAGGAGGTTGGGTTCCTGGCAAATTAAGTAGCCCTTGAGCACAATGACAACGCGCAGGGAAAAGGACGCCAGATACATGCTGAGGACCATCATGTCCAGGCAGTTCCACCAGTCCAGGAGGTAAGTGCGCAAGCCTTCAATCCACACCTCCTTACACTCAAACCAGAAGAAGCCTGCAGCGTTGGGGGTTGGAGTCACACCAAGTCACACAAAACTAATGACTGCAAAGGCAAAATACCTCCACCTGATGCAAATACCACAGTTATTGCACACTTGGCCTAGGCCAGGGGAGGGCAGCCTTATCCAGAAAGGGCCGCTGTGTTTGTGGGTTTTCGCTGAAACTCCCTAATTAGATTACTAATTAGAGGACTGATTGGCTGAAGAGTTCTCGCACCTGGGTTTGAATAGCTGACCTAAAGGTCATCCCAAAACCTGCATACACACTGGTACACTTGCAGATAAGATTGCCCACCCCTGGCATAGCCATTTATACCTAAAGACATTATTTTCACGATTGTGAGCTGAAATCGCATGAGATCATACAATGAGCTCATGGATACTTTATCCCAAACTTTTTTTTTTTTATTGTTATGGGTTTTGGAATTAAATGGTCAATCTCAATCTAACGACTGGATTACGGTTTTAGCACGTCGTGCATTAATCCTTAAATAGTAAAAGTTTTTTCACTGTACAAAGTTAAAGATACTTGTCAGCTCAGTCTCTCAGGCGACTCACCCACGACCCACACCATGTGCAGGGAGTTATGCAGCATGTTCTGGTGGCGCGAGGCAAACTCGGTCCGAAACATCTCCATGGCGATGGACTCGCACAGCAGCGTGATGAGGAACCAGAGGTAGGAAGCGGAGTGGAGCAAGAACTTGATCACGGGGATTTTCAGCGTCTTGCCAATCTGATACAGGCAACCAAGATCAAAATGCAGTGGAGTGAATAAAACTCAGACTTTTAATTGGACCCGGAGGAACAAAGAGGTCAAGGCCAGAGAAGCTGGGAGTGGTGACCGGACCACATTTCAAGCTTTCCGCTCATTTCCATCCAGCTCACTGCACAGTGAATTGAATTGTGTAGTTTGCTGCACAGAAAAGACTTGATATTAATACAGTTTTAATCCCTGAGGACAATAACTGTCCTGGTCTATTAGGTTCTGTGCAACCAGTTGGACCGAGAGAACACATTTAAATGACTGGAATATAACGCCACCCCCCACTTATGGATCTAGCTTTATGGTTGTAGTTCAACACCAAAATGACCTTCCAACTGTCTACCTT
This sequence comes from Isichthys henryi, assembly GCA_026776945.1. Taxonomy (NCBI): domain Eukaryota; kingdom Metazoa; phylum Chordata; class Actinopteri; order Osteoglossiformes; family Mormyridae; genus Isichthys; species Isichthys henryi. The sequence continues at coordinate 14,157,847 of JAODJX010000040.1, read as the reverse complement.
GGACTTTGGGGCGAACCAGTAGATGAGGCAGAGGAACGGCATGGTGATGAAGATGGCGACGGACACAAAAAGCTTCCAGGCCGTCTTGCTGCCCTTCCAGCCTGAGAGGCTGCCACACCAAATGGAGGAGAGCACCTGCTGGCAGATGGGATGTGCCACAAACTAGAGAAGGATGGATGGATGGATGGATACAGAAATTGTGTTAATTTAGAATCATGTCCTATGTTGCCCCTTCTGTATATTACATTAATGCTGAAACTAAAAATCTGACCCTCGAGGGAAAATAATTGCTCCTCCAATATTTAACCAAGACTGTTTCTAGCTGGTGTTTCCCCACCTTGGTTATTAACTGCTCTGAGGTTTACTGTCTTCACTCTAGTCACTGTGTAAATTTAGCATGGGACTCATTCCGGATGTACATATGCATGTCGATCTGAATCTTGAAAATTTTAAATAAAAGTCAAAGAAGCAATTAGTTGACACATTAGATATTTGAAGGATTTCCTTCCATTTGGGACAGTGGAATCTTCGTAAGCTTTTAGGTGGGTGGGGGCGCAGTAGCCCCCACGTGGCCCCAGCTTCACCTGTTTCTGGTTGTAGTTGACAGCGAGGCGGAGGCGGGCCAGATTGGGGATGCCCTCCTCGAAAGCCCGGCCATCCAGGCCGTCCTCGTCCTCGCTGTCGTCATCGCAGTCGTTGAGGATGGTGGTGACCTCACTCTGGTTGCGGCACATTCCCAGGAGCTCCACAGCAAACTCCTGGCACAGCTCCTCCAGACTCAGGTACTGCGGCTGTGAGGGTGTGTGTGTGTGTGTGTGGGGGGGGGGGGGTGATTTCCCTGGATTAACCCATTCCATGTTAAACCAAACAGGTGGCTTTGCTACACAAATGC
>JAODJX010000040.1:14095870-14112109 GCA_026776945.1 Isichthys henryi | reverse complement strand
TTTGTGTCTCACTGTGTCACTTTCTCTGTTTGTGTCTCACTGTGTCACTTTCTCTGTTTGTGTCTCACTGTGTCACTATCTCTGTTTGTGTCTGTCTGCACCGGTGCTGTGGCAGTTTATCTGGATGGTTGCGGGGGTTCTGAGTTATGTGCGGAATGGTGTCATTCGCTTCAGTTGAGATTTTTTTGCGCAGTAGCAACATTGTTGTCTATGGGGTTAAACTTAACCCAATATCCTGCCGAGAGAAATACTGTTGGCACCTTCGCGAGTGGCGTATGGTTTAGTGGGCTCAGGCTCTGTGATCAGAAGGTCGCCAGTTTGAATCCCAGCGTTGACTGATGCTACCATTGGACCCTTAATAAACACAGACCTTAACCCCCCTTGAAATTTTCAAAGGGCATTAAATTAATAGCTCAACATGCACTTGAACCCTGAGCTTCTCTCCTGCCCTTGTGTAGAAACACCAGGAGAGCATGATGGGATGGATATGTGAAAAGAAGCATTGTGACGAACCTGTACTCATAGCTGGGCAAATACAGCTGAATTTCACAGCTATAATAATTGAGCATGATCTCTTCATATTAGGGAAGCTGCTGTTAGACTCTCACCTTGAGCGCTAAAGAAATAAAGGCAGGTAGAATCACTGAGGGAAAAATGTCGCCCCGATTTGCCATTAATGCTCCGGAGATGATCCCTGTTCAGGCACAGTGGGGGATCGCGACACAGCAATCGCACTGCTGCGTCTCTGATTAGATATGAACGGCTTTCTCGGTCCCCTGGGCAAAAAACATTCCTTTCCCTGCACTCTTGTCTGTTTCTAACATCCGTTTTAAGCAGCACAGAAGGTGCTGACGTACCAGCATCTAAATATACCCAGGCTTCCTCGCCGGCAGCTGGCATCTGGGAAAATGTTTAGATGCAAAGTGTTTTCGGTCCTTATGTTTCGCGAACGCCCCCCTCCTCCCATCGAGGAAACGGACAGTGCATGCGGAACAATCCTGTTTTCTTGGGGCGATTCATGCGCTGGATGCGGGTAACTTTCCCTTAGGCAGCGTTTAAAAATTTAATGGACTTTTTTCGGATTAAGGAAAAGTGATTAAAACACACAATTTTTACTTGTACTGTTTGTATATGTAGAGCTGTAGTGTGTTTGCATATTTTATCAAAATTGACTTATGAACGAAATCGGGTCTCTTAGGTTCTGTTTTGAAGAAAACACTATCATTTACCTACCTAATACACATACGGGTGAACAGTACATAAGGCTCAGTTGTGAGTGTAGGTACCGTGTTTTACATTCGTAGGGTGGAATGTTAGTGTGCTAAGGCGTCTGTTACTGAGGTGTGTAGCCTATTGAGGTATATGGTACATAGAGATGTGTTGTACAGAGAGGTGTGTGGAATCACGGGGTGTGAGGTATAGATTGGTGTGTGGTATAGAGGTGTGCGATACAGAAAGGTGTGCAGTACAAAGAGGTGTGTGGTATATAGAAGTGTGCGGAACAGAGAGGTGTGTGGTATCATGGGGTGTGTGGTATAGATAAGTGTGCGATGCACATCTTTCTGTAATACAGAGAGGTGTGTGGTACAGAGAGTTGTGTGGTATAATGAGGTGTGCGGTACAGAGAGGTGTGTGGTATCATGGGCTGTGAGGTATAGAGAGGTGTGCGGTACAGAGAGGTGTGTAGCAGTTTGTATAGAAAGCTGGGTATAATATGAAGATCCTGACATCCTGTCAGGGCAGTTTTTCCTTGTTACATATCCTGCACACTCCACGCATCACTCACACTCGTTTACATGGTCTCACCTCACTCTCTCCCTTTTCCTCTCCTTCTCTCTCTCTCTGTCTCTCTCTCTCTCCTCCTGCTCCCTCCTTGGTTACTGCTTTGCCAGAGGAGACATCATCACTGTACTGAAGGCAGCGCAGCGGAGCAGAGACCCATCGAGCTGCTCTGGATGGATCGCGCCGCCAAGCGCGGAGCGTGTAGAGTGTAGAGCGCAGGGCGCAGAGCGCTTCGAGCGCAGCAGTTAGCAGGGAGCAGGGCAGTCAGTCGAGGGGTTCCGGTATCGCCAGGTCCTGCCACGGGGGATGGGGGGGGGACGCGGCCAGAGATCCCCCCCACCCGCTCCAGCAATCCCGATTGGCTGAAGCACCCACGTCCTGGAGCGGAGTGGGGGGGGGTGTCGTGGCACAGGGTCTCGGCCACTGGAGGAACTCTCCGTGATGTTGGTGGCAGTGAGGCGGGGGCTCCTGCTCCCGCTCCTGGCTGTGCTGCTCAGCGGACCTCTGGATACGCACCAGGCCAAGGCACAGGGCAGGCTGCGCGGCAAGGGGGGTAAGTCTCTGAGTTGCCGTCGCCCCGGGGGTAGTGTGGGCTGAGCTCTGGTGAGGCTGTGTGACTGTCTGACAGGCTGGCGACCATGTCGTCTGGGTGGCAGGGCGTGCTGATGCTGTGATATGATGACCGTGTCTGCAGTGTTAGGGCTGTGGCCTGACACCACTGCCAAGGAACATCCATTGAGGCTGGGGGACCTCACAATGAAGCTTAGGGTTCATGACTGCAGGGTCAGACCATTAATCTGACTTCCCTGGGGCATTTTTCAGGAGGTTCAGGAGGTTAAGGGCTTTGCTTATGGGTCTAACAGAAAGCGATGCAACTATTCTTCTGAGGACGGGATTTGACCCAATGACCTTCCAAACACAGGCCTGACCAACCGAGTCACACACTCTATACATAAATATATATATATATACACACACACACACACACATATCTATATCTATCTCTCTCTCTCTATATATATATATATATATATATATATATATAAACACACACACACATACATATACACACACATATACATATATAAATATATATACAAACACACACACAGATATATATACACTGTATACACAATGTGTCGACAATCTGTGTCTGACTGTAAGTGTCCATGAAACTATGTGCATCTCAAATGTGCGTGTGTGAATGGAAGTGTGTGTCTCCACATTCTGAACAGCTCACATGACCCCCTTTCTACATGCTCTCCTCCCCCATATTCCTGCCCGGCTCCTTGTCCTAATCCCCTTGTTGGGATTATCCAGCCCTCTGATCTGTCCTGCAGCTCTTGGGACTGGCTCCCTGGATCCCGCCCTCGTTATCCGCGCGACAGTCTTCAAAAAGCCGCCCTCCGTTTAGATGATCCGTTTAATGGGATTCTCAAGCCTTGCTGCACCCCTCCCCCTACCGCACCCCTGCACCCCAACCCCCCGCTGTCCAATGCCATGTGGTGTGTCACTGCCACAGGTGTGTGTGCCAGCGCTAGCCAGCGCTAACGCTAAGAGCGAATGCAGCAGGTTTTGCGGGCCTCTGCCAGCAGGAGGCAAGCTGCACTCTTCCTATGACGGAGTGTCATCTCAGATCCCTCAGACCCCATGCTGTCCAGGAGTTATTCAGATCCTCACACTTCTCCCCCCTGTCGTCCTCCAGGATGCCGTTACTGAAGCCCATCTTCATCCTGGGTGGTTATTCTTCTGAAGTTTCTCCATGCCACTGCCTTCCCAAGAATGAATTAGGTGTTTTTTTGCATGATGGCTTCCTGTTGTCAGAGGGAAATAATCTCCTGCTTCAGGACTGGGTCTAAGCATTAGATCGCTAGATCAATCCCAAAAAACACACACATTTCCAAACAAATTAGTTTCCGGCCCCCTGTCTTGTCTTGATGGGTTCTCCATGTCTTCAGTAGTTCAGCTGAAAAGCTTGCAGGAAAAAATCCAGTTTCTGGAAGGTTGTATCCTGGCAGAAACATGACCTTTCCGAGATGGCTTTAAGGTCTATGTGTCATGCTGAACTCCTCTCCTTCTAATTTGTTGCTAAGGGCAACTCCTTCTTGAGGTGATGCCATGTGGATGTGGGAGGGTCTGGTGGGCGGGGCTTTGGGAGGAAGGCCAGAGTAATCAATGTCCAGAGAAGTGATTATTGTGGATAGTCAAAGCATGGTGTCTGCCATCTTAATGTAGCAAAAAAGTGAACAAATCCACCATTAATTTGATTAATGGTTAATCTGTGTTCATTTCCCAGTCTGCATACTGTACATCCACTTTTTTGGGTTAATGGCTCAGATGATACTTACTGCTTACTCATTAACTGACTGACTGATGTGTTGAGTGAGAGCAGCCAAGAGATCAGGATTTCACAGCTGATCGTCTGACTGGTGCACCGGTCTCCTCTGTTTCTCAAGGGGAGATCTGAAATTCCGTGAGTTCCACAGTAAATTAAAAAATCGAGTTCAAACAATAAATAGCGAAAAATTGCTTTATCACGGAGAAATCACGTGTTGTTGAGATGCTGCTTGAGATTGAAATGGACTGGGTAAAGACCACCAACTCCGTCACAATCAAGGCAAACCCAGACTGTGACATTTTTTGACAGTGGAAACCATACATGCAGAGTGCATGTACTCACCTTCTCTGTGTCTTACAAATACACATGGTTGAAAGATCAACTTCCATTCCTTATAACAGATAACACTATGCGGTAGTAAAAGACATAGATCATTTGAAGCAGATGAACTCAAACTTTTGACTGGTACAGTACATGCATAGAAATTTTGTACTAGAAACAACATTGATATTTGTTTATAGCCTCTGAGGGATATTAGGAAACTTGGAGAAGAGTTTCATGCAAAAGTATATTTTGATATAAACCCATCCAAGTGTGATAGAAAATCTTGTGTCAAAATTTGTTGATAGCAAAGCTCATAATTTGTAGTGTTTTATGTGAATTCATGTAGTACATGAATACGGTGTCTATCACTGATGCACTGAGAACGGTAGCTGAGAGTCATGACTTGTTTTGTATTTAAAATTACATTTTGCATGCTGCAGTAACACAATCCTCTTCCTAAAATGACCATTTTAGAAATGTCATGCAAGTGTAGACGTTACATATCAAATGCATATCGAGATTTCAGGACGTTTTAAATAATATTTAAATGTTTCTCTAAGTGGGGAACATTCTACAATACATTTTCCAGCAGATGCGGAAGAGAGCTTCCAGGGAAAAAGATATCGTTTAAGATCTGATAAACAGTAAACTGAGAAGTTAGTGCAGAGTGTAAATGTCATACAGTAGTATATTTAGCTACATTTAAGAAGCATGCAGGTCGCACACATGGTCGACTGATAAATGATGCAAGAAATAGATGATTTTTTCACAGAAGGTGATGAGGTTCCCTTTAACGTTCTTGTCATGGGCAATTTGTTTCTGTCCTTCCTTATGATCAGTGTTTCTCATCCATTGTTCCCCTCGCACCTTCTGAGAGGAATAGCTGCTATGGCACTTTTATACTGCCGACAAGTAACAAGTCACACCCGAGCCGTACCTGAACTGGCGGTTTTCCATTGTAAAGTGTCCGAATTGCTCCCAAGCCACGCTGACATGTAGTAAGCAGGACCGAAAGTGTGACCAAGCTGAGCTGGTTGTGTCACTGCCATCCGAATACACGGAGATACCGGTGTCCTAAGCATGAAATACCTGATGGAAAAAAGGGCAAATTCTATATTTATTATTCGTTATTATTAGTAGCACACATTGTTATGTACCGGTACATTCCCCATAACTTGGAACTTCAAAACTTCCAACCACCTACTTTAAAAAGTACTATAGAATAGTTGAATGGAATGGATTTGCAAGGCTAATTTATGCAAGTAAATGTTAATTTCGTTAGTGTTTAATGCTAAGCTAAGACGATGACTCTCACAGATCATATACTAAAGTATGATGTACGCTGTGTGAACCGTAAACAAGCATCTCAGTTACCCGTCTGGATCGCGTGCCTGCAAACAACCACGGGGGCTAGTTTATGGCATGAATGGTCAGTGTCTTTAGTAATACCCCCCCCCCCCAAAAAAAAAAAAGAAACAGACCAAATTTAGCCAATCGCTAGTGATTTAATATGATGATCCTTGGACTCCCCTCCCCAACTTTTAACCAGCAAGAGACCCCACAAACCCTCCGACACAGTTTAACACTAGTGTCTACCCAACATAGCCAAATGCCCCCCCAGGATGATATCCTGATAACGTCACTGCCTACTGCAGCATTTCAGTCATGCTGTAGTCTCTAGAGCAGTAGAGATGAGGGAAAGTCACCTCTGACACGTGACCAGTGCCTGTGCCCACTGCAGGGGTGCATTGCCTGTTATCCAATGAGAGCTGAAGCCTCATTATCTGATGGTTGACCCTGCAGTTGAGTTAGTTTTTTTCCCTCCGAAACGGGGCCATGCCCCCTGCTACCACTCCACTGAGGCGCTCTTCCTTCCGCCAGCGGGAACAAACATGCCAGTTAACAAAGAGTAGCGTGCAATTAGTGCGCTGGCGTAGAAAGCGATGTGGCCTTTGAGTCGAGACAGGCCCACCGGGGAGGGGGAGACTGGGGGCAGCCAGTCCACGTGCCAACTAAAAACCAAAAAATGGAAGATGCATGACCTATTAATTACCACATGGAAGGGGAGGCAAGAGGGCAGTAATAGGTCAGAATGACCCGTGGAGCTTGGCGGTGCTGGTCGTATACTTCTGGTCTGTTTGAAGCTGCCAAACAATTGCGGGTTGTTATGACTGTATGTGGATACATGAGTGTCTGTGTGGCTCATGGGAGGAGGTGGGACCAACCAATCAGATGTCTTTGTCCCGCCTCCTTTGGTTGCTTGGCCCCACCTCCTCTACAATCTGATTGGTTATGTCTCTGAGCCAATCATTTTTCCTTCTGCCCTTAGTATATTTTTGTGTAAGCAAAACTCCCACTGGTTTCTGGGTGCAGTTCAGCATCTGCATGCGTGCGTATGTGGATGAAGGCACAACTCCTGCATGGACGATAACATAGTCCAACACGCTAACAGCATGTGGTCGCAAGTTCCTCCTTAGTGTTTGGAGCCGAGTATTAATATGCGAGTGATGCGTGTGTAAAGCAGGCCAGAGAAACGGTGGCAACAGCTTTCAAACTGGCCAAGGATCCCAGGATGGCCTGGGTTTGAGACCCCCCCCCCCCGCCCCGTTTGTGGTTTACAGTTTTGGGTCAGTAGATACTTCTGTTTGAATTTATTAACGTATGATGTGGGAGGTGGTGGGTGGTTAGGATGCTCTGCCTTTACTCGGAAGGTTGTTCAAACCCCAGAGTCAGCAGAGTGATTTCACATTTGGGCCCTAGAGAAAGACCCTTAACCCCAAATTGCTCCAGCGACTGACCCTGCTTTCAGTTGTACATCACTTTGGGTAGAAGGTGTCTACTAAATAAATTGTAATTGTAATATATTCCCTCCACTCCTCCCTCAGCCTGGCCAGGCGCCACCAGCCAGCTTTCATTTCTGGTGTTTCTGTACGGACGCGGTGGAAGGTGCCTCTCCGACTCGCCGACAGCTTGAAGGCTGCTGGTGTCTCGCTGTCAAAACTCAGAGCTGTCACCCAGAGGCTCTTGCTGTCTGCACTCCCATAAAATAAAAATCCACAAATAACGAACGAACAGGCAATATCCTAATCCTCACTCCTGAGGTTTCGCATCCGTGCCAGTAGAGTGACTTCTTAGGCTAAAGTGGTGGGATAAGAACAACTAAATAATTTTAAGAGCTTTCTTTGGTTCTTGATGTGCCTGCATGTGACATTTCACACAATTTCTTCTGACCTATGACATCACTGTTGCCGTGGGGCCGTGCAGAACAGCTCGGTCCTGTCCCGACCAATCAGATCCAAGGTGCATATCAGCTGGCGCTAACGGCTGACACAGACTCGGGCTCATCTTCACTTCACCTGAACCAACACTGTCGGCCTGCCTTTCCATCCAGGCTGCCTCCTTTCAGCTCCCTTCTCCCTGACACTTTCTCTCTTTCCTGGAAGGCGAGTATCAGCCCTGACTGACAGGCACGGTTATCATTAATCTGCCTGTGTGGGCTCTGTTTATCTGTCAGTAAATCTGCTGTTACCTGCAGCCAGAGCTGCTATAAACAGCAGGGGGAGGGGGAGTGGGGGGGTGGAGAAAAGGCTCTTTCTTGCATCCAGAACACCAGCCCACGTGCGTCGACTGCAGCTATGCCGGCACCACCATCTACCTCGTAACTCCATATTAACATCAGCCCCACACAAACACCCTATTATCTACCCCAAAACATGGAACTATCTGGGGTACATACAGCGGTGATGTCACAGGGGCACTGGCCCCGACTGAAATCTGATTGGCTCCTGGAGTGCACCCTCCCCTTTCCCTGCCTTTCAAAGCACATCATTGGCTAATGAAAGGTTGCCCCTTCTGTATGAATAATGACGTTTCGTATGCATCCTGTCTCACAAACAATCCTAGAATTGCCCCATTCCCTACTGTCGTATCCACAATTATGCCCTACTAGCTACCTCCTAGCACCACAATAAGACCACCCTGCCATCCACCCAACCATCCAGTTCCTTGCCGTTCCCACATTTCCATACTAACTCACTCAGAAATGCTGTTGCATCAGGCATTGACCCACTTTACTGGGGAAACATTTGCAGCGTCAGAAGCAGGAACTCTTCAAAAAAAAAAAGAGGCCTAAAATCTCTTTGTGCCCTACAAAATCTTCACAAATTGAAAGCGGATTGAAGGACCAAGGCAAATAAGAATGTGGGGGCAGGGGCGTGGGCCAGGAGCGCTTTGGGGGGGGGGGGGTTTATGGAAAAAGCGGGAGCCGGAGTTAGAGGCGCTTCTCCCGCTTATCCACCTCATCAGCGCCATGGCGACGGAGGCTGCAGCGATTAGCATCCATGCCGCCAGAGCCCACAGAAGATGTGGTTCAGATATAACGGGATTTACAACGTCTGGCTGTGCATCTCCTGTCGCTCCGGGTGAACTTTTTATTGTTTTTTTTCCCAACTGTGGTGAGATTTTTAAAAGCTGATTAACTGAAGCATCCTTGTTTTCTGGGTGCAGTTCTGAGCAATACTGCCTGAAAATATGGAGGAGATGGGATTGTGTCTCAAGGGTACAAGGGAAGGTGTCAAAGGTATTTGAGAGTGTGAGGTTACTGTCACTCTCTCTGCTTTCTCATCGGAGTGGACTCTCTTTCAGCTCCCATAATCCTCTGGGTAGGAGCCTCCCACTTCAAAGCAAGCTCCTGCCTCTTAATTATGTATGTGTCTTTTGTAAATTTTTCACGGTCTGAGAACTCACACCTTGAATTATTCAGGATTGCAAAATGTAAGAAACCTGGTATGAAGAAAAGATGAAGATGTATGTGAAAATGATGGTAGAGCTATCCCAGAGGGTGGGATAAGGATGGTCTCTGGCTCCACCCCCTCTGAGTCTCATTCAACATTATCAGCCAATGATTGTCCACCTCTATCCTGAGTGCAGTTATGCAGTGTTCCGAAATAAAAGGGTGAAAGAAAAAGGCACCCTGGAAAACAGAGCAGAAAACAGTAAGGGGGCCGTCGACCATGTTAATGCACCTCTGCTTAGGTCAGACTCAGAAGATCTTTATGATGGTCGTGGAGGTGTGGAGGCTGTGCATGCAGAAGAAAGACCTTCTATAGGAATACACCCCAGGAAGAAAAACCTCAGTGTCGTAAGGCCGTCAGAGGTGGAAAGTTCAGGTCTAGAAAGTAAAAATCCAGACCAAGATTTTATTTCAGCCATCCAGTTTAGTACTGTGACTGTGACTCTTTATATTTGTGGCTGTTTCTGGTATATAACTGGTTGGCTGAAACAAAACCTTGGTCTGGATTTTTAAATTCTGGAACTGAACTTTCCACCGCAGAAGGCTGAGAACGGAGTATTATCTGGTACGTCTGGCTGTAGGATCAGGTTGTGTAACGCTGTAAACTGGTATTTGGTAGGTGGGCTTCCTCAGATGGAGACACACATACTCACTGATGTCTTGTCATTCACAAATTTCCAAAACTTACTCCATCCACTGGTTACGTTTGTGAGAAAATTTCTGTGGACTTGGTGACTTTTGGAAATTTAACTAAAGTTTCTTAGACTACACGAGGAATGAGTCAGTTTTTGGTTCCCAAAACTGTAACATATGACAAGGAAGCTTCACTTTAGGTCACTGGCAGTCTCATCTTGAAAACAACAAAAACAAAATGGACTTAGTGAGTTTTGAAAATGTGCCCTTCAATTTGGATGATCATAATAATGTTCTTTGTATAAGCATAGACGTTCGGCACGGGAGCACGGGAAGAGGGACGAGGTCCTCCAAGTCGGAAGCCTCAAGGAGTCCAAACTCTGGGGGAGAGCTGATAAGCCAAGGGGGGGGGGCACATCGAGCCTGTCTCTGCTAAATGGGCAGAATCCGTTGCATGGTGTATTAAGGCTGGCGGAGTCATCACAGAACGTGCCGTTCCGCTAAAGCCCCTTAACTCACTCTTGCAGCGCTTGCAAAGCCCACTGGTGCCGCCCCCACCCCACCGCACCCCCCCAATCCCCGATCTCTGTCTCGCTCAGCAGAAGCCACGAGTCGGAGATCAAATAAAAAGCCCTCTTCTATTTTCACACAGATGGGGGGAAAAAGCTCAGCACCGTCGGATCCGTGGCGCAAATATGCCGACGGTAGCAGCACCCCAGAGACCGGTGCTGTATATGGCAGCCAAAGGTCAAACGATCCGATTTGGAGACATGGAAGCCGCATCTGCGATCCCTGAGAGCACAAGGCATGTTTTCATTACTGCCGTATTATGACCCAGGAATTGTATCTCTATCCGGGACCGAATAAATCGCCAATATGGCCCCAGGGTGCATGGTGGCCTATGAAGAAAATTATTTAATGGAGGAAATATCCAGGTTTTCATAGGCAGCAGTGAGATTTGTGTCCGAGCCGCTGTTGTCCTTTTTTTTTGATTTCACAGACGTGTCTTATGTGAGTAGGAACACAAAGACGCCGTCGCTGATTATCCGTTGTGTGCTTTTCTGCCGTTTTGCTCGTACACACCAGTAAGAGCAATGTGATGCTGAGGGCAAGCCGTCTACTCGGGACGGTACTGAGGATAGATACAGGAGTCTCCTGCATCATTGTTCCTTTGTTTCCCTTTTCACTCCCACCGAATGTGCAAAAGGCTTCCTGCTTCATCAGACTCTCCCTCCGCGTCTCCTGCAAGATGCTTAATTGCCTGCCAAGAACGTGCGTTGATACGTTGTTACCAGACAATGATAAGTTTCCTTTGAATGCCTACCTAGGGTAATAAATGGCTCCTCTCTCATGGAGATCAAGGCTCTGTGCTCAGCTGAAGCGGGCGCTGGGGAGACTGTGGGTAGGAAAAGGAGACATAAAGACATGCTTAGGACTCTTCGGGGAAATTCTGTTCAGCTGATGTTTTGTGTTGGAATGATTAAAGGTTCTGGATGCTTCTGCAGTTTGGGTAGTTAACATTAGAAATGAGATCCAAATCTAGAATGTGCATTATAGACAGCCGGAGGTCCCTGTTATAGGAGAATTTATCCATCTACCTTAATGACTATAGACAAAAACAGTGCTTCCCAACTGGGACCTGAAAGACCCCCAGTCGGTACCTGTTTTTGGTCCCTCTCAGCTCCCAGCAAAACATGGAAAGTCTGGGGGTCCCTGAAGACCGGGTTGGGAAACATTGGACTAAATCACACCTTCCATGATGATTCCTTCTAGATGATTCCTTCAGTTTGGTAACTGTATAAATTGATTATGTGATGTGGTGGTTCAACTGGTGACCCTACTGCCTCACCTGCCTACATTGGAGCTTCGAATCCTCCTGTGTTTGTGCAGTGTACGTGGTGCCAGTTTTTAGATGCTCTCATTTCCTACCCAAATCCTTGCAGTTAGACATCTCTAAATTTGCCAGCTTTTTCCACAGTTCAGCAAAGCCCTTGGCTCTTCAGAGTTCCTTGTGACCATTAAGAAATGGCTTATGATTCTTCCAGGCACACCTCAACATTTGTCCCACAAAATAAGCTCATCCCCTACCACCTACCCTTCGTAGAGTGCTGTCCAGCATACTGTTGAAATCACTTGCTTTGTTGAAAGCTCTGCGTAAGCTGCCTAGTGGGTAAGTGTGTTGAACCTTTGCCTCATGTCTCCTGGAGGGAGGCGTTCAAATGCCGCTTCTGTTCTTGGGGTGTGGAACTGTGTGGATTTTGTCCCACAGTCCAAATATGTATAGTTATGCTAATTGGTATCTCTGAATTGGCTGAGCCCTGTGATGCATGGGAGTCCTGTCCAGTGGGGACCCCAGCCTTGTGCCCTACGCTGCCTGAAACTGGCTCCAGGTGATCCTGCTCAAGATAAATGTTTATAAGATGAATGGAATGGAATGGAATGCTTTTTATATATTGCACTTAGATTTGATCTCTTAATATTTCATTGGACCGCCTTTAGCTTTGGTCATGGTGCACATTTGTCATGCCGTTGTTTCCACAGGCTTGTGCAACATCTCACCCTTTATTTTCATCCAGATTTGCATTCATTTCTCACCAAGGTCTTGTACTGACGACAAGTGAATCGAACTGCTCTGTGGCGTCTTCTTCAGCACATCCCAAAGACCTTCAGTGGGGTTGAGGTCCAGACTCTGAGGTAGCCAATTCATGAATGAAAATGATTCCTCATGCTCCCTGAAGCACTCTGACAGTCCAAGCCCGATGAATCTTAGCATTATTGTTCTGGAATTTGCCCTTGCCATTAAGAAAGAAAAAATCCATCAATGGGATTGGCTGGCCATTCAGTAGATTATGGTACTCAGCTGACTTCATTTTATTGCTGCGTAACGTTTCTGAGCCGTAATAATGATCAAGTCATTGGCTTTTATGCATTTGCTGATTTAAATTGAAATGGTGACTTTTTTTTACCAGGTAGTGAATTTATGCATAAATTTTTTGCTGTAAGGTTTTAAGCAATGGTCACTTCCCCACAATACTCTTGGTTAGAGTAGTGTAACACTTGCACCTACTTGACTTCTGAAAGCTATTCTCTCTTGTTCTGTATTTTCTGTTTCAGTTGTATGTTGCTTTGGGGGAATGTATCTGCCGCATAGATACATTTAATTATAAATGTAAATTTCTTATTGTGTGTGTATGTGCCCTGCGATGGACTGGCATCCTGCCCAGGGTGTATCCTGCCCAGGGTGTACCCCACCCTTCTGCCTCGTGTCTCCAGGCCCAACACAGCCTTTATTGACGATGGTGCTGCTCAAAAATCACAGGTGCCTAAACAAATGGTTGGACAAACTGTCCTTTTGCAGTTACAAATTACCTTCGTTAAAATAGCTTGACTCCGGAGGCTGGAAGATGATTTTAGAAAATTTTATAGACTTGTGAGACTCTGTATGTAGTAAAGTATAGTTCTGCCTGCTCGTTCATTAGCTAGTGACATTGTCCACCCTGTATTCTTTTCTTGCATGTAGTTAGGCGAATTAGTATCACTAAATTACCCTTGGAGGGTGGAGCTTGCTCTGTGACGGACTGGCATCCCATCCTGCCTGGTGCCCTATGCTTCCTGAGATAGACTCCAGACCACAGTAACCCACTACTGGTGAAGTAATTATGGAAGATGGATGGATGCATAGATGTGTGATATTATTGCCCCCCCAATTCACATTCCAATCATCAATAAATTGAGCAGATACTTGTTTTCAGATCGTTGTTCTGATGGACTTTTGATTGTTAATCACATCTGAAGCTAATATGCTCAGAGTCGGATGTTGATCTCGCTGATCCCGAGTTGTCTGTGCCTCTTCCAGTCTGCAGCCCTAAATCCACCCTTCTGTTATAAGTCACCACTCCTTTCATTTTCTGACAAATGTGCTAAGATTTCTGAGCCTGGCGCCAGCACCCAGCGCCCGTCTGGGCTGTGGCGATACGCGCCACACCATGGACTTCATGCGAAAGGGAGACGTCTGCCTGGCACTCATCTCTCTAACGGCACCCTGCTGGGAAGTTTTGATCAGGGAGGGCTCAGTCAGTCAGGAATGTAAGAAGAGAGAGAGGCAGCATCCTTGGGGCGACAGCATCCTTTCTTCTGGAAGAAACCATTTACCCTACCGGCAGGAGGCATTTAAACTTCAGCCTCTTCAGTATACTTACCGATTTTTGACTCCCCCACCCTCTGTGGATTCCTTTGCCTGTGACAGAAATCAGCACGTACTTTGATCTTTATTTTCAGGGATCGGGAGTCCAATGCTGGCATTAGATTTGTGTTCTCGGGAATCACGCATCCTTGTTTGCACCCACAGAGAGCCTGACCTACAGAACCCTCGCCCCCACCAGCTCTTTCTCGCTGCTTGTTCAGCGCTGGTGCAGAGCAGCCGTTAAATAACACGGATGTAACACAGTATCCAGCAGTAGGGCAATCAGAAGAATAAGCAGAAGGGTTGGGAATTTGCGGGAAGGGTCAGCCAATTAGAGGATCGAGTCAGCGAGAAAACTTTCCTTCCTGACGTAAGCTCTCCCATGGTAACCGGGCCCATGGATCCTAGATCGTACCAGTGTATCACCCAGATGTGTCATAGGTAGTAAGCATGAGTGCCAGTGACAGTGAGCGCCAGCACCAGTGAGTGCCAGTGCCAGTGAGGCCTGTCCTGGACAAATGAGCAATAAAATTACTGGCAGGCAATGTGCTAAAACCCTCTGGAAATATCCCTTCAGAATCATCTGACAATGGATCAGCTATCCCAGAATGCTCGCTTATGAAAGGCGTGCCAGGCTGCTTGGCACGCGCCACTAATTTTCACATATACCCCTCTGATTATTCATCAGAAGAATAGATTCTTCAACCAGATTTAAGAAGCCTAATTTCTCTCAAAATTCTTCTGTTCTGAGAGCCTGAGAACAGGTGGAAAAGGCTGTCCAGTTTAATGAGGGTGGAGCTATTGGATTTAGCCCTGCCCCCTTGATTAGCCCCACCCCCACCCCCCCTCTGGAGCTCCTCCCTCATCTCTGGTGGTGAACGCTGGCTGGTCCACGGTGCAGAATTACAGCTCCGGCCATATGGCCACTCAGCAGAGCCGGCTCCTTCATTAGCGGACCGTTTGACTGATGACGTTGCGTGGCTGTGAGTCGTGTCGCTGTGCCGATGAGCCCGAGGAGTTTTGGCGGAAGCAGGTGCTCATGAATATTCAGTGGCCTTGATGTGGGTGCCGTCCATATGTGTGGAGCTGTAAAACTGCTCGGGACGGGAGCGTGCTCCGGGCCCGCAGGCTCATGAATATTCACGAGCTTGCCAGCAGAGGGCGTGTAGGACGGGAGCACCCTGTCGTCTCAAGCTGTCGAAATCCTTTCCTTCCTGTTCATATCACTCGCCATGGCGCCCCGGACTGACCTCGGACCTGCGCCCTGCTCTTAAAACCTCTAACGTCAATGTCCTCTTGTGGCTAACATTGCAGCCTGTTTACGTACTTGTGATTTACACAGATATTTCAGTTGAACCGCTGGTGGGGTGGCTGTCTGGTTCAAAGGTACAACAGAAGTAGATCTCTGGGATGAAAACTCCAACATTCCTGCTGTACGACCAGCTGCTGTGTGATCCCAGGATGCTTAATTAGAGTAAGTTTCCAGAAATGCTTGTGCAACTCAATATGGCAATCGTATATTGAGTTAATCGTCTATATCAATGTCAAATATATTATTATTATTATTATTTACGTACGATTGATCTATATATAGATTATATGTTTGTAAAACATGCGGTATTTTTAGGCATGTGTTCATTTATCTTATTCTTTGTAATTTCTCTGCCATTTATCTTGCTTTCCTTTGACTAGCCTGGCTCTCAAATCAGGCACAGCTGCGTTAATATAATATTCATTTATTTAATGTTTAGCTGTCATCGTACATGATCTGTGCCTGTAGGCGGTTTGTTTCCTTATATGACTCCCCTTTCTGTCCCCTCACACTTTCAGGAAAGTCTCTCTCTCTCTCCCTCCCTCCCTCTCTCTCTCTCTCTCTCTCTCTCTCTCCCTCCTTCATCTTCTTCCTCATCCTGATTATTAACGGATTATAGGTGGCATTCGCTGTCATCATCTCTCAGTCCCGTCTGCCTGAGTGGGATGTTTTCGGTTTAGTCTTTGATGTGTTTTTATTTTTATACCTAGTGTCCCTTGGGTTGGGTTGGGGGGATGGAGGCTGAGGGCTGTACTTCCTCGTGTCTCTTAATTAGCCAGAAGAGGGAGCCCACATGTGAACAGCGGATGGTTATTATGCAAAGAATGTGAGAACCTCGGCAGGGGGTGGCGGTGGGGGGGGGGGGGTGCAGTTAA
>JAODJX010000040.1:14076103-14088066 GCA_026776945.1 Isichthys henryi | reverse complement strand
CTTTTTATTTATTTTTTTTTTTTTTTTGTTTTTGGGGTTGTTTTTTTTCGTGTTTTTTTTTTTTTTTTCGGTGGGTGTGGGGGGGTGGGGGGGGGGGGGGGGGGGCCGCTCACCTGGAGAGATCCATCCAGCTGCCTTAATTATCACGGGCACAGCTAAGGCATCGACCTAAAAAAATGTGTGAGAAACGGGGAGAAGCAAAGGCTAAACTAGTGGGTTGTGATGCGGTTTTTATGGAACTTTTTGTGCTTAGCTTTTGATTTTACTGTATTTTATGCTTGAAACTTTTTCCCTTCCTCATCAGGAAGTGTGAGGCTTGGTTCTCTCTTTTATATGAAGCTGTGTGTGGGTATGGGGTGCGTGTTTGGGAAGGGGTTGGAGATGGAGATATCAAGAGGGGGTGGACAGGCATGGGGGTTCTGATAGAGATTGACCAGTGTGTCTTGATCCAGTCCGCTGATACCCCCAGACAGTCCACTTTTTTGCTCTCTCCCAGCCCACCTGAATGAAACAATAAAGAACCACTAAAGCTGGTACAGGTGTGCTGGGAGCCGGGAGGGGGCAAAAATGTGGACTGGATCCCCGTCTGGGGGTCGCCAAGGACTGGATTGAGAAGCATCAATATAGACAGTAGTAGACAGGGGTGGCAAGCAGACAGGTAAAGGCCAACAAGTTGGTATTTACTTCCAGCTCTAGCTCTTCACCATCTACGTGAAACACTGCAGTAAGAAGGAGGAAAAGCTGTTTTTCCTTTTTGGATATGTAAATTTAATAGAATTTAAACACGCTTGCCCAGAATGCTGTTATTAAAGCATCCTTAGTGGTAAATGGTACTGCAGAGGTTTGTCCCTCCGTGTTGCCGTACCTCCACAGAGAGGAGCGTCTGTGCTGTGGTGGTCTTGTCTGTGGTTTGCCTGGTTTAGGCAAGAAATATTATACTCGATATCTGTCTTCCAGTAGTTGTGAGGAAAGTGCAGTTCCGTGTCAGTGGCAATTCCTGGTCCGGCCTGGGTGATCAGCTCATGGTCCGAAGGAGGATTGTTACATGCTTTGCCCATGAAGCTTGCAGCACTGTTGAGTGAGTGCTTTCAGAGGAGCCCTGTGAGTGGGTTACCTCACTGCTTCCTCTGTGATGGGATTAAAGGTCTGTTTGCTTTGTGTCTGTCTGTCTGCAGACATCAATAGGGTCTCAACAGTGCTATGTTTACTATCGAATAGCTCTTAGTGTGAAATCACCCCCCTCCCCACTTCACAGGTGTAATATTGTCACTACCCTGGAGGCCGGATTGGTGTCAGATGACAGGAGCTCTTTCTCCATGTTGGTTCTCAGGTGTCAGGGCTTAAAGGGATGGAACCTTGCTGAGCACCGAGGCTTTCACCTGCCCGGCCATCCGGATGCACCTGCTGTGGTCGAAAAGAATACGGGCGCCTATATTAGTGCCAATACGTACCTGGATTACATCACAGGATGACATCATAATGTGACAGGAGTTCCCCAGGTGTGATGTCCAAGCAGAGGTCAGCCACCTCATTCAGCCATCCTGGTGTGACCAATCTGTCAAACTCAGAGGGGGTTTTTGATCGTATTTTTAGACTGCTGTGAGAATGCCCTTGGTTGGGACAGCAAATAGAACCATGTGATGCAGCGATCTTAGAAAAGACTTATTTGGGATTTCGCTCAGGATGGGCAGATGGGAACTGGGAGGAGACTGGGAAAACAGGGGAAACTGTCCCAGAAAATGTTTCCAACAATCTTAGCAGACAGGCACAGCACAGAATCTGCAACAAATGATGATACACAGAACACAGTAATGTATGCGATGACATGGAAGAGTGGAACAGATCCTTAAAGGTAGCTCTGGTCTTGTGACTCTCCCTCAGCGTAGAGAGCCACACCAGCAGCCCCTGGTCCAGGCTGCCACGGCCTGCCTCATCTGCAGCAGCGTGGATACAGCCTCAGGAGGTCACCAGACCCATGCCGCCTCCCTCTGAGGCAGCTGGGCCCATCTGCCGCAGGTCATTTGTATGGAAATGTGGCCCTTTGCCATTCAGCCACATCGAAAGGGTTCTGATCTCCTTTCAGCATTTTCTTTGGCCTTTACCTTTTTTTATATGTGGTAGAACAGGTCAAAGTGGGTGGAGCAGGAGGGGTGAAGCACAATGTGTGGGGCAGAAAAAAGGACAAAGCAGAACAAGGTTGGTACAGGCAGAGCAAGGCAGGTACAGCAGGACATGGTTGGTTTTAAAGAACGTAGTCCTGTACTCCTGCTTTAGATTGATAATATCCTGATGGCACTATCATGCTGCTGGGTGTGTGTCCATGGGGGCGGGGCTCCGTCACGTGCTGTGAATGGCTGTTAGCGGTTCATTTCCCCATTCCCGCTGAAACAGTGACCAATAACAAGCGACAAATGGGGTGTAGTAATGGGCACTGTGACTGAGACAAAGGAAGATCAAGGTGGAAATGGAATAGCAGTCATGATTCAAGATTCTAGATCTGTATTGGCGATATGTTTAAATGTGTATTGGAACGCTTACTCATTCGGTCACGCTCGGTTACAAAAGGCTGCTTTCTAAACTTTATGCAAAATGTCCGAATCGGTCGAACCACACATTAAATGGACTTTACCCTGCTAGCTCTCTAGTACAAAGTCTGGATCATATGCAATTGACTCTCATGTGTGAAAGAAGCAGGAAATTTTCCAGAGAATTCACCTCAAGTGAGTGGCCATGTTGATAATTCTGTCAAGCGGCTGCCATTACAGAGCCTCAGTTGTGTATGATCAGATTACAAACTGGCTACGTGGTGGCAGTGTGATCCGAACTGAGGTGGAAGTGAACAGCAAACACCTTCAATGTGCTGTAAACAAAACACTGTGCTTGCTGCAGAGTACTTTTGCATCATGTCCCGCTTCCTGTATGCTCTACCCAAGCGCCACCCCTCATCTGAGAATTTCTAGTAAGGTGTGAACGTGTCTGACGCGGAAAATCTTCGGTTGTGTGCCACATGTGTGAAAAAGCAACTCTGAGAAATATCCGGACCTGATTCTCGGGACAATGTCCGGCGTTCGTGTGTGGAAATGGCTAAAGAGACTGAAGATGTAAAACAACACAAGTGCAAATCAGCATAAAGTAGTGAAAAACCTGGACAAAACTTTAGTGTGCAGGGGTGTGTTTAATTATTGGGACCGAGTGGCACTAGGGAGATGGTGTTAAGATACACAGATACATGTGCAAACCAGTCACACTAGCATGTGCACGTTCACACTCACCAAACGTTATAAGTCTCCTTCTGCAGCATCAATACCCCCCCCAATTTACAGCAGAGCCACCTCGTTGTGTGTGGCCAAGGGAGGTGGAGGGGGTCACTTCCCCAGTCAACCATTTAATTAAACAATCATTAGCGTACCTTCACAGGATACTGATTGGAGATTTTCAGAGTGACATTCCATTTCACTATCACTGTAATTAATCTCCTTGTTTGGCCACGGAAAACAGAAGACTGAAAAATATGCAGAAATGAAATTGAATTAAAACACCCGACAGGGGAATGGAGTGAGGAAAAAACAAATAACACACGTTAGCACCTGTGCACCAATAAAAGGTGAGTTTATACACTTTGCATTATTAGTCACATTTTATGAGATGAGGGAATCGAGACCCTAAAGGAAGATAACAACAGACACCCCCACAGACTTTACTGCTGAATTAAACTTTAAATGGTTTCATGGCTACTCAGCAGATGTAGCAACTCTATTAACGGCCGCAACGTGTAGTGGGAGGTGCGGGACCAACTGGAGAGCTGGGTAACAGCCCGTGTCGAGGTTTCCATAGTGCCGAGGCTTCTGTTTAATGCCTGTTTCCGTCCAATGGTTGTTCGAAGTGCCATTCTACAGTCAGAGAGGTCTGTAGCGGACAGAGTGTGCTGTGATAGCAAGTTTATAAGCGTGCATTTTATCTGCATGTTTGTGTGTGTGGGGGAGGGGAGCGCATGCAAACACTACTCCTCACAGCCAATCCTGGGTAAGCGCCCGGAAAATGGGATAACTCCGAATCCTGCAATCCCCTTGACTTCCTTTAGAGGGCCCCCCTCAATGTGTATTCACAGACAAGTGTGAAAAACAAACCAGTCACCATCGGTTGAACACGTGCAGTGTTTTTTCCCGCAGCTTCACATGATCCTGCATGAAGCATGCAGGCGGGAATAATGTGTCAGGGGAGGGTCTGGCGAATGAGATGCCCAGGAATGAGCGGAAGCAGAAGCCCTGGCGGAGTTGGCGAGGAGGCGGGGTCTTTTCAGCTGTTCAGCGACAGCTCTGTGCTTTTACCCCTATCCCAGATATGGTTGAATGACCATTCAGAAAATCATAGATTTCAGACCAGGGTGTTGCAGAAATGTGCGGGATACACTGCAGTCCACACTCTGACCCACTGAGATCCTCCTGAGCCATTATATTGGGTCTGTAGGGCAGCTAGTCTGATCGGGTCAGAACTTTGTGTACTGAAGGATTATCAAACTGAGCCCAGACCTGTTCGTTACACATATCAGCTCCATCGCACCACCAAGACGTCTGGTTAAATCTCTGGACCAGCTGCTCTACAGGCTGAATCAGGCCGGATGCAGGCGAGATATGACAGATGAATGTGACGGCTGCAGGATTTTCGGGAGAGAGACTCGGGAACCTCAGGCGTGAGCTGAGAGGATTGTGTAAAAAAACTGAGATTTTCCCAACCCATCGATCCTTCCTTAGTGCCGTCTGACTCATCGAGCAATAGCTCAGTTTACAGCTGTGTTCAGTGGCCTTCAACTCCTCCAAAGCCGAATGAACAGGCATCTCATTAGTGCCTGGGATGGAGTTGTGCAAGTGGAAACTCAACAGCAGGCGGAAGTACGGGAGGAAAGTTCTCTGTCCTAAACTATTTTTTTTTTTTAAATCTGTCTGAACATTGCTTTAGTGTCTAAGGCAGTTCTCTTCGTTAAAGTTTTTGCTGACACCAGGGTAATGTATTCACCTCACTTTTCAGTCCCAGAGCATAACAATGTCTTGTACTTTTTAATGTCCACCTGTTGTTCACCGGCGCCCCCTGTGGGCCGATCCATTATAGCATTAAACTTTATTTTGCATCGCTGGAGCGGCACTAAGGGGTGCCACCATGTGTGAAAACGCTGCCGAAAACTGGCTTTAAAACCCTGCTACTATTCACTCACATTAACATTAATGAGAACAGGCTGATCAGTAGAGGTCTCCATGTCGTCACTACAAGGTACTTAAAACATTAACTTATAATCATGTTTTATCTCCATGGTGCCATTGATGACCTCTCTCCAGCCCTCTTAAAGTCATTCTTTAAAAGTATTTGGTGTAATTGGTTAGAGAAATAACTGTGTTCTCAGATGGGCTGGGGGGAGGCTCAACCATCACTATTCTCCTAAGGACAACTGGCTTTCATTCGGGGCTCTTGCTGCCCTATTCATATTCTGGTTTAGGGGGTCTTTAAGGTGTTTCTATTGGGCGAGCCCATGCAGGAACCCTGCCCACATCATTCACATATATGTTTGCCCCACCCACATCATGGGCATGTGTATGGTTGCCCTGCCCACATCATTAGCATGTACATGCTAGCATATGCAAACATGCATGTCGCCTCCATGAGTGGAAGGTATCAGTTTACGTTGGGGGTGGAGTGGGGTGGAGGGGCCCAGCTGTCAGGACATGCGGTCGCGCACTTCGCTGGCTCAGCATGCGAATCCCCGTTGCCTAGGAAACCCTCACTGACGGAGGGGAAACGTGGATACCTATTTTGTTGTTAATTGTTCCTTTTGAAGGTGGTGCTGGTAGGCGGGGGGCTGCTTTCCAGCTTTCCATGTCTTGCTTCCCAGCGCTGCCCCTAGACTGGGAGCGAGCCGTTCGACATGCGACGCGCTCACTCATGTCCACGCCATCTATCACAGCCAAGAGGGACCATTTTCACAGTCAGGCCTGTAATTAACCCCTACGGGGACTCAGTGGCCCCTCCCAAGGCGGGGGTTGTGCATAAGATGCATTCTCACGGTGTCCATATTCACCTCTGTAGTGAAGACAGACCCCCCACCCATTAATATTTGCACAGCCCCCGCTCCCCAGGGCCTTGCTTGATTATTGTGGCTGCAGGTGACTTTTCATTGGCATGTGAATCAGAGTCGATCACGGTCTTGTTAGCATTAGTCTGCTAAACTGACAAGACATTGTTTCATTGAAAATAAAGGGGCTTAGCAATAAAAGGCAGAGTTACTGGATGGAGCGAAGCCTTCTGTGGTACTGGGAGGGCATGTGTGTTTAAAGGGAGACAAACAACATCATCTTCTGACTCTCGCTGTCCCAAACGCTCCCTCTCTTAGCAGGTAAAAGGTCAGCTAGCAGATTGTTCCTGCTCCCGCCCAACCCGCATCACCTTGCCACACCTCAGCTCCGCCACCTTTGAGTCATGCTTGCTGCTCTGTGGCTGCAGACAGCAACCAGGATGGACCGATCGACTCTCCTGAGCACTGTATGACAGTACAGAGTCCTGTCACTGTCAAAGCATCTTTCTTTGCCCATATCACACTAAGGAGAGCAGCAGCAGCTGAGTAAAGCATCAATGGCACGGTGTAAACAAGTCCAGTATCCCAAGAAATTATGCTCTTAATTGTATAATTACTCCTAATTAAGGTAGTGTGTCACTTTAGTACCAGGTGCAAATTATTTAATAATTGTACGAAAATAATATATTCTGCAACACTGTGGCCTTTGAGATAAAATATTATGCAGTCCAAAACAACACGTTTTACGTTTTATTTCAAGTGTTTTGGGCTAAACAACTGATGATTATTAACTGGAAAAACGAATAGCTTATTTTGAATACAGCGCTGGCACAAAAGGCGGTAGGATTCAGCGCTGACAGCTAGACGTGTAAGCGGCGGGCGAGCCAGTAGGGGGCAGTAAAAGCTCGCGCTGCATTTGGAGGAGCGGCCCTGCCACTCGGAGGGTCAATCCGCCGCGAACACATACGGATATCCCTGAGTCCGCCGCAATAATATTAGTCCAGTCGTATGGTGATGTGGAGCAGTATTAGTGCTACGCGGAATATTTCTATTCATATGCTAATCGTGACCATGGGAATGCCATAATCGTCTAAACGAACTGCGGCGATTCCCAGCTTGACATGTTTGTGCTGCTTTGCACCATGAAAGATGGTGATTTGTTTCCCCCAGTCAGCTTATTTCCCTTTCTCCGCGTGCTGTTTAATTGACCAGACACTGACCCACAGATTACCTTGTTGAAATTCTTGCTGTTCGCCCGTTGTCGTTAGTGTCTGCCTGCAATTGCTGGAAGTGTTACAAGCGACAGCAAACACATGATTAATAGCGCAATCTTTCCACGCCCACCCCCTCCATCGCTCTGAGCGCCTTTGGAAAAGAGCCGTCAAATATTAATGAGAGGAAATTATTAAATCCTTATCTGTGGACTGATACCAAGGCCTAGATGGGCGGGGGCCGATAGTTTATATCAGCCGCGTTTCCATTCCACGAACCATGGGCTGCGGGCTTTTGAACCGGGAGGTACTGCGGTGTCATAAACTAGTATAATGTAGTTTTTCCACGTGCATTTTCAGGTACCCGCCCCAGCATCTGTGCATTACAGCGTACTGCTTACATTTCAAAACTGCAGATCGCAAACCCACCCGCTTGTCCACATGCGGAGAGACGCGGAATTTCAAAAAATCCAAACTTCGTAGGTTTACCCGCTTCAGCAACATTTTAAAAAAGCTGACACGGCAAACGGGGAATTCTCTCCGGAACCCGCGGATTGAAAAAGCAACGCCGCTTTACTTGGGGAAGGGAGGCATGCGAGAGCAGCGTTTAAACGCGGCGCGTCTTCACGCTTTGTGGGGCATTACTCTCCATTCAGAGGCACAGCGGGGGTGATAACTGAGCATCACCGGCTCACTCCTGAAGCCCAACGCTGCCGTCCTCTCCTCCCACCCCCTCCGGCTCTCCTCCCTTCGCTGTACGTGTGTTTGTCAGTCAAGGCTTAAACACAGTCCTGTGCGGATCGACACGGTGCATGAGGCGCAATTCACGGAGGGACAGAAGAAGACGCCTAACAGATGTCGGCGTCCACTTTTCAGTGACTTTACCATCAGGGCACTTTGAATGGCACGATGACATGCAGCCTTTAAATCGGCGCTTTGGCTGTGAAGGACAGCTGTGATGCTCCGAAGAGGATGTAGTACTAAGCGCCTTTACTGACCATGCGTTCAGACTGGATACAGGAAGAAACAGGGTGTTTCGGCTTTTACAATTAAGCTTGAAACAAACACGTTCACACCCATTTCCCTGCATAAGTACAGGGTGAAATGTGTCCTAAACTGTGCTTTTAAGGAAAGCATTTTCCCAATTTGCTTTTCCTCCACCTGAAAACGGGATGCGAGGGAACTTCTGAGGCACGTAGCCGGTAGGATCGTGTCGACACCTGCCTAGATGATCGCACCTTCTACCGGGGCTCCGGAAGGGCTCCTGCCCCGCTAGGACTTACGACTCCGCCACTTTATCAAGAAAAAAAGACAATTTCTTTAATAATATCGGGTTTTTGGTGTAGGAACCTGTACGGATACTATGTCACAATGCTTCCGCTACGATTCATTTTTCTCTTTGGATTATTGCACATCGGAGCCAATGGTAAGTTGCAACTCCAACTCCGTGAAGTTTTTTTCCTTGAAAGATGCTGCTGGCTCTTGGTGCCTCGTCAGTCTTTGCGAGCGCAAAGCCAAGATGATGCAGCCATGCCCTCCGGCGCGCATTGCGCGCTCCTGCCCGAGTCGCTCTGGTTAAAGAGACGAGCCGCTTTAAACGTGTTTTCACCCAGACTGGGAAGCTGGGAGTCGGCTGGTGATGCCAGATCACTTCCTGCAGAATTAGTCGCCCTTTAAAGTCTCTTCCTTTACATACAGAGTCATGCTCTTTCAAGCTCAAAGATACCCGCGCGCACGGTCATATTTTTAATTAAAAACAGTAAAACCAATCAAAACGTGGGTTAGCTACTGGAAAGCGTTTAAAAATCGTTCCACATGCTTAATTAATGCATTGTTTAATGGCGTAATTAGTTAATTCGTACATGTACTGAAGCAGGACTACTGTATTGATTAATGCAGGGTATGTCTTTGTTCGCCCTTAATTCAGTGCAGTGCTTTTTCTTGTTAAAAGCCAATTGCCGTTGAGTATCGCCTATCCAATTTTTTTTACAAGGAGAATAATAATTTACGATAAAGGTATTTTACACGCATACATTATATACAGCAGTACTGTTGCGTACATAATCTCAAGAAAGGCATTTTAATGCTTTAGCACATGAATTTTTTTTCTGTTTGGCAAAGAAAATTACAGTTGTTGCCAAATTAAATTGTTTGTATAATAGGATTTTAGTCGTTAAGAAAAGCAGTGATTCAATTGTTTGTGTAAAATACGTTTTGGCATACATGAATGTACTATGGTTCATTTAAAAACGTTTTTTCCATATTAAATGTAACAAAGTATTGTTGATTATTCAAATACTTTATTCCTGGTATCACCTACTGTATTTTGCAAAAAAATGTTTGATGAAACGAGGGTTTTTGGATAATGTTTGGGCTTTTAGAATATTGCTAGGGTTCTAGTATATTTCCCGAGATCCTTAAATAGATTCCTCTTCAGCAATATGAAAAAAAACTTGAAAGGGTTTTATTCCCTACCGTGATCTTTAGTATTCCGTCATTGCTTGCCAAGGAAACGCACGGTCTCTCTGGAATTGTGCTTTGCATTATTTATTTGTTTGGCAGATGACTTTATCCAGAGAGATGCGCCTGAGGGTACAACAGGAATGCCCTTCTGGGGAACCTGAACTTGCAGAGTACCGTTGACTGTACCTTTACGGCTGGGTCGCGCGCTATCGTGGTCACGTGAGCGTTCTCCCCTGCCATTTTCGGGGTGCAATCGCATGTTCAGCACGTTCCCAGTTCATTACCCCAAAGTTTTGTTTATTGCGTTTTAATGAGGTCGTTGTTAATTGCGCCAACGGCTCCATTAAAATCATTTTACTTTATTGTGCGTGAAGTTTTAGCGATTGTCTCGAGCTGCTTTCATTTGATTAATGGATCATTTTGTACTGCTGTTTTGTGGCGCTTGCAGAACTGACCAGAGGTGCGTTTCCCACAAGCATAATTGCTATATATGTTAGCAACTTGCAGAGTTGGAACCTTGCTTTTGGGAAACGCAGCCTAGAGCCGGATCTTAACTTTGTGTCAGTTTTCACTTAATGCTGTATCAGTGTTCCTAGAGGCACAGTTTGCTGTGCACTACGCACACGAGGCTCGAGTTGTCATGGAATGCATGTGAATGTGGTCCCCTCTGTGGGGAAAAAAGACAAAAACCACCCCCTTTGAAAATACAAGATCCTTCCATCACCATCCCCCATATTGTTCTGTGTAATTGTCTGTCATGTTAAGCTTAATTTATCAGCTATACCAGGGGTACCAAAGACCCAGACCAAAACACAAATTAAGCCAGAGCGTGCCATCCCCCTCCCCCACCAGGGCACGCAGAACATCCCGACCACTGTGCCCTTTAAAAAATGAAATTCTTTTACATACGGCCGGACCACTGAGTACATGGCTTGCCTGCTGCACTGAAAAGCTGACGGTTGCAGTGTTGGGGTGTTAGTGTCACCACTGCAGCTATGGGGAAGGGGGGAGGGGGGCACTGCACTTGACCTGTTGCCAGTTCAACGGCCGAACACCCCCAACAAGCTTCCTAACAGCACCGCAGACGGTCGCAGTTGGATCTTGGACTAGGACCAGGTTCATGGTGAGCAGCATGGCCCAGGGGTGGGATGGGGTGGGGTTGGAGTGGGGGGGTCAAGTTAGCGTCAGAAGGAGGGAGAGAGACACCAAGGAAAGGGTGACCATGCTGGTTCCTGGGAGTCTGTGGCTTTTTAGGGGATGCGTTTTAATTAGCACCCGATTGACGCCTGAAACACCAGGCGAGGTGGCTTTCCATCCAAGTAATTAGCTCAATAAAGCAATTAAGAGCTATGGGAAAGTGGAAAGCCCTACACCCAGCCTCCACAGTCCTCCAGGGCCAGGGTTGGCTGACCCCACAGTTAGATATGGATGTGTGACACAGTTCGAGTAGATCATACCATTATGGTCACAGTGTGAGGGGTATACATAGGTACATAGGACATTCTGCTACAGCTTTATGGTGACTGTCTGCATTGGGAGGGGGATCATAGGAATATGATTGCTTGAGGGCTGGGATGGGAGTTTTGCTTAATGTTGACTCTGGAAATTGAATTTCATTCATTATGTTATAGACCCCTAGTGGACATTGTGTGGAATTATTTTCCATTGCAGAAAGTGGGGATTCTGGGCCGAAGGTGGAGTCTCAGACAGAGATGAGGAGAGTGGCCACTTTACATTGCACTTAGGCCAGTTTGAGGGTTACTGGTGCTGCTGGGAGCTTGTGGGAGTGCTGGCATAGTATGGCTAGGCTGGCATGCCATGTGCCAGTCTCTGTCCCTTAGTGAGAAGTGGCACCCAGCCAGAGGAACTGGGCAAAGGAAACCCTTTCCATCAATGGAAATACCACGAATAAAAGCCTTACATGCTGGCAAATGGAAAACCTGAATGTTAGAAACAAAAGGGAATATACAGAGCCAAGAAACAGAGGGAGGGACCAAGGTAGAGGTAGACAGCGTCTGAATAGAGGTAGAGGCCATGCAGTGGTAGGCGGCACTGGGATAGAGGGAGAGGCTAGGCAGTGGTAGGCGGCACTGGGATAGAGGGAGAGGCCATACAGTGGTAGGCGGCACTGGGATAGAGGGAGAGGCCATGCAGTGGTAGGCGGCACTGGGATAGAGGGAGAGGCCATGCAGTGGTAGGCGGCACTGGGATAGAGGGAGAGGCCATGC
>JAODJX010000040.1:14013766-14025075 GCA_026776945.1 Isichthys henryi | reverse complement strand
CCCCCCCCCCCCCCCCCCCCCCCCCGCCCCCCCCCCCCCCCCCCCCCCCGCCCCCCCCCCCCCCCCCCCCCCCCCGAGAAAAAGAGGAGGAGTAAGATGAATGAGGTCATCTCTTTCCAAAACCCCCCCTGCTGGACAGTGGAAGCTTTGTGGGCAACTTCTGTGTCTATGGGGAGTGGTGAGAGTGGGCGCAGCAATCGAGTGGCCCCCGTGTCCGCTGGATCTGCTGGGAGAGAGAATGGACAGAGAACCAGCGGACTAGTTCGTACTTCTTCGCATGCGGGAAACACTTGCGGAGCCGCACTGCGCATATGGGGAAACACTGGCGGAGTCACACTGCGCATGTGGGAAACACTGGTGGAGCCACACTGCGCATGCGGACATGGAAGCGCTCAATCTTCTCCGGTCAAGTGGCGCAGTTTGCACATAGCGGGGAGACAATGGGCGTATCTGCACGTTTTGTACTCGCTACGCCATTCCGATATGGATATCGAGGAGGGAGAGCTTGCCCGTGCGCAGTGAGTCCAGAGCTGTGTGTACGCCGTCCGCGCGCACATGAATTCAGAGTGCAGTAGGTATTTGTCTGCTTTTGGAGAAGTATTAACCAGCCTTAAGTGTGACCATAACCCAACCAGGACTTGCACTTAGTGTGGGTAATCTATCATTCTATAACGGTATCTGTGACCTGGGGGGCTGAAAGCTGAACCCACCCTAAAAAACATATCCATCCATCCATCCATCCTCAAACTGCTTATCCTGGTCAGGATCACAGATTAGGCTCCAAACCATAAGAAGAGAGTAACCACACGCTGCATGTCATGTGGCAAATAAGCTACCTGTCATGTGACACAATTCAACTACAGCTAGGAAATAAATGAAACTCAACACAAACGATACCGCATGGCCCATACCGGTACAAGTTGGGTTTATGTAAGGTCATCGTGCAGCCAAACAGAAGTCACAGCGCCATGGCAACCACTTGACTCACAGCCCGCCCACCCTCTCGCTGCTGGAAGGGTGACCCGGGAATCAGGAAGGCTCCGACCGGCCCGAAAGCACAGAGGGAAGTCTGTTTCCTAAGCTGCTGTCTCTGGCTCTAGCAGAAGCAAAATTTAAAAAAACATGCCAAATCGTAGTAGTTTTCTCCCATGACTGGGAAGCCAGGCGTTCCCAGTCACACACACGAGCTCCGGGGATGACTCTGCGAACTGCTTTCGGCCTGAGCGTTAAAAGGAGTCGAGCGATAGGACTCTCGATGGTGACCTTCTTAGACAAAAAGCCTTCAGGAAAAACTACAGTGAGACAGACCGGCCCCCGGGGACCAGACAACAGGAAGTGAAACAAAGGCCGTGATAATGAAGGAAACACAAAAGCACACAGTGCCAAAGCTCAGCACTCAGCGAGCCGATACACTGCCGGGTAAAGGAGCGAAAGCGAAGGAACACGGCGACTCCTTCACAATGCAAACAGCACGAGCCAACTAACGGGAGCCAGAACTTTATCCAATGTCATGTGAAACAAGGCCTTTTCAAAGCCAGCAGGGAATGTTCTTAAGGGAACGTCATTAAAGTACATAGTACCTGCATTCTTGTACCAGTGAGGAGAAACGATTCCCACCTGGCAAGCGTCAGACCCAAAACTATCCCCCCCAGAAGCAGTGGGGCAGAGACCCGCCATGCAGAGGCCCATTGGCAGGGCCTGATCCATGGCCGCTGGGCCCCGTCGGGCCCCTCATGTCAGCGGGAATGCTGGCACTTAAGAACACTCCCTTACTGAACCCCCAAAGGCAAAAAGATCCACATCATGGGTCTGTGGTCACATTCAGGACGATCCGGCTTTACGGGGCCCAGGAGAGACCTTCAGGTTCTGCTGAGCAGACAGAGAAACATCTACACAAAATAGGGGAATCCATTCTACCCAGTTAACGGCTCCAGTCAAATTCCGCATCCCATAATATGTGGAAATATCACCTCCCGCAATGCAGGTGGATTCCTGCGTCCAGAGCCGTGACTTCTGGGATAGGGTCGGGTCTTCCGTGAGGACTATTTAATGCATTATAGCAAGACACAAATCTGTGAAGGACGGGGCGTGGCCTACAGCCAGTCAGTCAGGTGACCGTGGGGTGACGTTTCTGATTGGTTACCTTCCGAGTGATTCCAGGGTCGAGCTCCCTTTTTGTTCCTTTTATCACTGCCACACAAAGAAACGGCACCATATCAGTCATGCTGATCCCCCCATTTCTACTGAAAAGAAACCCCTCCCCCCATCCCAACAGACCAATCACTGCCCAGGGTCAGTGTCATGTGACCACCATAATGTTATTTCCGCATTTTACATTTTAACAAAGGTTCTTTCATTGTCAGCATGATAACATTATTACCTGAACAATTAATGCTGAAAAATATTGTTCATGATATTTTATAAAAAGTACTATGAGTATATAACACAAATGCCCCATCCTTGAATCCACACCCTTTGATGCGCAAGGTAACAGTGTTATTCACTGCCTTATATACCATGCCATTCAATTTACTTTTATGTTATTACGCTTAGTTGCAGTAGTGGGATAACGTTCTAGGAACATCAGGAAACCTGAAAACTTTGAATGTTTCTATACCTATATAACATTTGGTAAACATTCCTAGAATTCATTTTTTTTTTTTTTTGCAGGGAAAGCTGACCTTCCATTTCTCTTAAAAAATGGGTTTATAATGACTTTTAACGGCTTTTTAAGGGTTTTATTTGCATACATTAGCCTCTTCAAATTTCATCACAGCGATCAACCCAGAAAGAAGCCAGATGCGTTTTTAAAAAGAGCCTCATTTATGGGACAAACTGTTTTCTGTCTCATTCACGCCGAGCGGCGATAAGCAGCAGAGTGATGAGGCAGGAAAGCGTGACCTTTTCCGGAAAAAGTCCATTCACCACGAAGCCGGCAATCTCCACTCCCCAAACACGCACCGCTTTTGAAAAATCTCTACATAACGGATGTACGGCACGTGCCCGGAAACGAGCTCGAATCTGGTCACATTTACAGTACATTAAAAAAAATAAAAAATTTACCTTTACTTCGAAATGAAGCACCATGATTGGGTGAAT
Source organism: Isichthys henryi (assembly GCA_026776945.1). Classification (NCBI taxonomy): domain Eukaryota; kingdom Metazoa; phylum Chordata; class Actinopteri; order Osteoglossiformes; family Mormyridae; genus Isichthys; species Isichthys henryi. The sequence continues at coordinate 14,021,976 of JAODJX010000040.1, read as the reverse complement.
TTAAATAATTTAAGTAAATTCTCCCAGGATGGCACTAGGAGTCACTCAAAGGGAACGACGTGACGAGAAGGGAAGCCGAGGACTAGCTTCCAAGGAAAAAGCAGTAATCCGGGCCGGCACGCTGAGACAGATCGGGTTAACAAACATTCCAATCTCTTTTTTCTTGCTTTCGGGGCTGGCTGGGGTGGGGGGGTGGGGGGAGGCGAGTCCAGTCTGTCCCCAGTTCTCCTGTCCCCAGTGCAGTGCCCCCCCACCTCCTGATTCTTGGCCCACAGTACCTGCATTCTTGTACCAGTGAGGAGAAACGATTCCCACCTAAGGAGTGTCAGATCCAAAACTATCCCCCCCAGAAGCAGTGGGGCAGAGACCCGCCATGCAGAGGCCCATTGGCAGGGCCTGATCCATGGCCGCTGGGCCCCGTCGGGCCCCTCATGTCAGCGGGAATGCTGGCACTTAAGGACACTCCCTTACTGAACCCCAAAAGGCAAAAAGATCCACATTATGGGTCTGTGCTCTCATTCAGGACGACCCGGGTTTACGGGCTCAGGAGAAAACTTCAGGTTCTGCTGAGCAGACAGAGAAACATCTAAACAAAATAGGGGAATCCATTCTACCCAGTTAACAGCTCCAGTCAAATTCCGCATCCCATAATATGTGGAAATATCACCTCCCGCAATGCAGGTGGATTCCTGCGTCCAGAGCCGTGACTTCTGGGATAGGCTGCGGAAGAGTCTGACCCTAATTCAATTAGTAAGTTTTAAAAATTTTAAATTACAAGCAAGGACTATTTAATGTATAATAGCAAGACACAAATCTGTGAAAGACAGGGGTGTGGCCTACAGCTAGTCTGAGTCAGGTGACCAGGGGAGGCATTACTGATGCCAGTGTCTAACCCCTTGTTCCTTTTATCACTACGACACAAAGAAACGGCACCGTTTGTTTGTGGTGTTCACCGTTTGACTCGTACTGCTCTCCCATTTCTACTGAAAAGGGACCCCTCCCCCCTTCCCAGCAGTCCAATCCCTGCCCAGAGTCAGTGTTATGTGACCAATATACTACAGTTTAGTTGGCCGTCAGTAAAGAAGCACTGGATTCTGCTCACCTTGAATAGTGGAAAGTCTCTGCTTAAGTAAACAAACACTTATTCAATGTCACGGGAATCACCCTCCCCTTTCTCTTCCTCTCTCCCTCTTTCTTTATCTCTCCTTTCTACCTCGACGAATGACTGTTTACAAATGCCTTTACCTGGGACCCATGTGCATATATAATACTGTAAGTCGCCTTTTCAACAGTTTAAACATGCCACAAGGGCAACAGAAGGTTACGGGTTTGGGGAGGGGGCGGTAGCTCAGGCAGTCGAAATTAAAATGACGGGACTAACGCCGGTGTTTCACAAGCACATTCAGTAATTAGGAAATAAACCTGAAACGCGTCATTAACCGCTTAAAAACTGTGAACAACAACTAGGCAACATCCTGGCACAAATAAACAGAAATAAACAGCATAACAGAGCCAGACACACTCAGCACAAGGCGCTCACAATGAAATACATATACAGCCACTGTCAAATAATATAAATCCCTGCTTCTACAGACAAACATCACCCTTTCTGAGCAGCTAGCTAATTATTACATTTAATCAGATGCTTTTCTCTAAAACATGGGTGAACAGAGTCAGGCAGTACATGGAACAATTTAAGGGCCTTGCTCAAGGGCCCAATGATTATTCTTGTCAGCCAAGAGATTCAAACTCACAACCTTCTGGATGCAGGCACTGACCCCCATCCTGCTGGGCTGCACATCACCCATGAGTGAGGGCACAACCCAGCCCGGGGAGCGAAGAGGCAGACCAACCTGTCCGAGGTCCAGCGTGACGTTGACGGCGTTGTACTCCAGGCCGCGGGACAGCGGCGGGCTCTGCCACCAGCGCTCCGTGCCATCGATGGCGTTGGCGATGGAGTGAGCCTTGTCCACGTCGCCCGCCGTGCAGATGTCACAGTACTGACCCTGGGGCCGTGCAGGAAGGGGTTAACGTGGTATTCCACAAAAAAAAAACGCATTCTTCACTGGCAATGTACGACGAACGGTTTAACCTGTTGTTAGTATTCTGCCGCATGGGTAAGTTAAACTTTTACCACAGCTCACAATCTGAAGTTAAACAGGCTGCTTTATTCTGCCCCATAGCGATTTAATTTCACCTCTACATTTCTTTCTCTTTTCCTCGCTGTCTTATTACCAAACCTCGACTGGCTGTGAGTTGAAAGGCTTGAAAGAGGAACCCTAATCCCCTCTCTTTAAGCCACAGGTTACAGGGAGGGGGGGACACACACTCGGTTCTGTCACGGAAGGCTTCCCATTCACGGGACCCAAACACAGCCTGGGAAAGCCTCTATTGAAAAAGGGACGACCTCTAACCTCAACTTTAACCTCCCACTCTACACTGGGTGGTGCAGTCAATCAGTTCAAATTTACTGGTTTATTAACTTACAATACAGAAGAAATACAGCACTCTTTGAAGGCTGATATATACATATGGATACTGGAAACACCAGACCAAAATCCTAAGTGGAGAAGCATACTGCAAGTAGTTTTAACGGTGGGGAAAAAAATGCTAAATAAACAAGCATTCTTAGTGCACAAAGAATATAAGGTTCAAAAACAAAAATCTAACTCAGTAAAAATCTAGTACAGGTAAGCACCACAGATGTCCATGAACTGGAAACAGAAGGGAAATTATACATAAAAAGGAGGGAAAGAGAGAGAGAGAGAGAGAGAGAGAGAGCATGAAAAAGCTGAACACGCCAATGCCAGCCTGTGTTTTAATTAACACAAACATACTTCTGTCTTACACACAAAACAGGATTAGTGGCACCGGACACCGGAGGAAGTGGGGATTTGTAATATATTGAAGTAATGCATCAACTTTGTGACGGATTTTCTCTCTGTGTTGCTATTAAACTGTAGAAAAACTTTCATCGTATTGCAAATGCTCGCGGACCGTATAGATAAAAAGCGTGTGGTACTTAGGGTTATTATATTATAGCAATAAGACGTAAGGAAAAACGTCACAGACTTTGCGGGTTGCTGTATTTCCTTTTTTATATTTGCTTTGACAGTGTGTGTGGACGAGGTGTGTGTGTGTGTGTGTGTGGTGGTGGTGGGGGGGGGGGGTCTCAAAGAAATGCCGATATAATCTGGGGCTGTGAAGAAACTGGGCGAATTCCTGCCCGAGGCGCATTTTGCCTGCTGGCATTTTCTAGGAATTCCTGAAATTCCCGTAGGAATGCTGCCCAAGGGGTAAGACCGCTGTACGTGCTGTAGACTCTCCTGAATGCACACGTCGGGATGAGCAGGACGACAGAAGCAGATGTTTCGCAATAAAGACTCATCGACACAACCGTCCACAATAACGCGAGCGATAAAACAGGTGGAGCAGACGGACGCTTTGCATAATCCAGCCGTATATATGAAGTTTGCACAGTTACTTTTCTCACACAGCATCACCACAGACTTCATCTCACGGGCCATAAATCGCAAACAATCCCATCACAATCGACTGTATATAAACTCCCGAAATATATATATATATTTTTTTTTTAAAAAGCACTTGACAAAAGTGTGCGGCCATGCATTACCTACATCATTTATACAGTAGTCTGGTGCATGAAAAAGGGGGGAAAAGGAAGGAGGGAAAGAAAAAGACAGGAAGGAACGAGGGTGAGGATAATATATAAATTATGCAGGATTCATGGCTGGAGAGGGTATCCGGCTTCACCTGGATGGTCTGGCTGGGGTCTCCGGACACCGGCCCCCCGACCAGCTTGCAGTACAGGTCCTCCGTCCACCTCCTGCTCTCGTCCTCCCCGCAGGTCGCCGTGGCCGTGATCTTCGTCCCCTCGGCCAGGTTGAAGTACGGGGGGTGCAAGCTGAAGCCGTTCACGCTGCTGCCGGGCAGCTCCTGGGCCGATCCCCAGGGACACAGGATGGAGGACAGGAGAAAGACGAGTGCGGGGTGGTCGTGAGGAGATCCCCTCGCCATGTTCACCTGCGCTTCACGCTGGATCGACTCAAAGGAAAAAGGGCGAATCGCCGGGAAAACCCGCAGCCAGGGATCAGAGAACTCAAAACAGCATATGGGGAAGGAAAACGGCCGAAGTGCATATATAATAACGAGTTTGGATAGTTTTAAGAAGCGGCGATCAGCCCCGTCGGTGCCCGCTGGGAAGTCCCTTGAAACGCCGCACTTCGCTCCCTGGCCGGCCTCCCTCTCTCATTCACCCTCCTTCTCTCCCTCCGCTCCGGGACTGTAAAAGGAGGTGTGGCTCGGCATATCATCCCTCGCTTTGTGTTTCAATCAGTTGCACCTTAGGAAATTGTAAAAAAATAAAAAAGTGCTTCCCCTGTATATAGCACCCCCCCCCAATCGCCAGTTACGGCGTCAGTAGTATTTATTTACAACCTCCTTTTCAAAAAAGGTGGGACGCTGTGTGAAGTGTAAATAAAAGCAGAATGCGACGATTTACAAATCTTATAAGCCCATACTTAATTAAAATTAGAACAAACACAACATATCAAACGCTGAAATAGAATCTTTATTGTTTTATGTCAGTTGCTCAAATTGAATTAGATGGCGGCAACACGTTTTAAAAAAAGGCAGGTCAGGGGCATGTTCGCTGCACCAGCTCTTTTAGCGGCACTCGAAATATTTGGGAACTGAGGAGACCAGTTGCTGGAGTTTTTTTCGCCATAAACAATACATTTCTCAGTTTCAATATGTTGTCTTTATTCTATTTTCAATTAAATATGGGTTTATATTATTTGCAAATCGTTGCATTCTGCTCATAGCCTATTTACATTTTACACAGCATCCTAACTTTCTTGCAAACGTGGTTGCAGAGGCACTTTCATCCAAATTGAACAAGTAGGCTCAGCTAGTCCCTGGAGGATTAAGGGGGTTAGGGGTCTTGCTCAAGGGCCCAATGGTCAAATCACTTTGCCGACCTTGGGATTTGAACCGGAAACCGCGATATCACAGCCACAGGGTCGAAACCCCAAAAAATTCCACACACTACCTCCTCTAATAACTAGCAAATAAGTCGGAGAGCTGTGGCATGGAAAATGGCTTGTAGGGTATTTTTGTCGTTATTCAGCTCCGCTGTAATTACACGTTCGGGATAGGGGCTGCTGGAGGTGGCGGATTTTTTTTTGTTCGTTTCAATAATAAATCTGCCAGCATGGACCGAACAGGAAATAAAACATCTGTATCATTCTGGAAATTGTTCCAGCATAAACAAACTCATTCCTTAAAGCGAAAGGAGCAAAAATGAATCGAGGTTTCGTCTTTAAATGCGTAAACGTTTAAGGCCCTCGGAACATTATTAATTAGTATATAGATTAATATAAACCGTACTCCAGTCCGGGGTGTCCTATGTTGGGCGGATGGATATAATCATTTCCGTTAAGTTTGTTTTTATTGTTGGCTAAATATTTACGTTTATTTGTCCTTTCCTTTGTATTTATTTTTACAGTCAGTTTAGCGACTTCCTGTGATTTATAAGTTGCCATTGTCTCCTTTGCATGCGACACACGCAGGCGGAGGGACATGCAGACAAGCGCCGTCTCGTCAACATTTTGTTTAACCTTCCGCGATTTGTCATGGCAAGCTTCCAGAATGAGAGAAGACACAGCAGAATGTAAGAAGAGCTGATGTATAGTATGACTTTAACAACTCAGTTCGGTTCCTATTCATGTAATTCTATTCCCGGCATAGTTACGCTTATGGACTATGGATTTAGAAAAAGTAACGAAAAACAACACAATAGAACAGCAGGTAACAGTCTTGAGGTAAAAAGCCAGCAAATAAATAAAATTTAGTAGAACCGTTTATCCAGCATCATGCAGGTTGTGAGCAAATGTCGGAGTGAAAACCTGAATTTTACAGCTGAATTAAGTGGAAGAATTTACACATCGAGGTTTTATTAGAGAAACAGAAGAAAAAAGCCCGTCGACCCAAACAAGGAACTGGAAGATGGATGGATATTGTGAGGGTTACGAGCCTTGCTCAGGGGTCCAATGATGAAAATCACTCTACTAACCATGGGATGTGAACCAGCAACCTTCTGATCACGGGCACAGATCCCTACCCCACCAAGCCACACGTCACCACCATTGTACACATCTATAGCTCATTCTCAAAATTCTCAACATCCTTCAAATAACATTAACTGAAGTCTAGATGAAATCTTGAAAGTAATCTTCATAATACACATGAAAGCGTATCTTTTTGAGGTTAAACAAAAGACTTCTTCTAGCATTCTGCTTATCAGATGAGAGAGGCACTAATCTACTACTTGTAGAGCAGCATCTTTTTGATTTGGCTTGTTTGTCTGGTGCTGTCTGTAGGCTATTACCTTGCTCCTGAAAGTCGTGTCTGATATCTCTCCATTGGAGGGCGGCTACTTGAGGTGTAACATGAATCCCTATGTTGTGCGAAATGTTTAGGCTGTTGGTTCCTTGTGATAGATTTAACACATATTTATTTAAATGTGCCAACTGTTTACACCATTGAGGTCTTTCCAGATCTGCTCTGACCTCGTTACTTCAGCTGGAGCAGGCATCAGAGGACCTGTCCATGATGCTTAAGAACATGTGCATCAGACAAGGCTGTTGAGAAGGTGAATCCGACAATGTTTTGTAACCTATACATTATTAAGCTCTGAAATTCCCTGTTTTCTGAGATCAAATACCCTACTATTCTACAACCCTCTTACTTAGGTCAAGGTAATGATGTGGGCTTGAAACCTACCCCATACACCACACAGTGTGGGAAACCCCCTGAGGTGGGATGCCAGTCCATCATAGGGCTCATTCACTTACACACATTATGGGAAATTTTCCAAAAGACACCAGATCAGACCCCGGGGTCTGTAGCGTCTGCGCCCACCTAACAACTTTCAAATCGCCTCATTGGCTCAGTCCCACAACACAGCCAATCAGGAGATCATACGTTTTTGAAGGGCGGTGAAGTCTTTACACCTCAAGCAGAATTAACAGGCCTCATTTGACAGTAAAATCCACACAGAACGGGCCTGAATTGAGATAAACTAAGATATCAATCATGAATCGGAATTGATGTACATTTGTAAGTATCATTTGACGAAATCGCTAATGGAGTTTTGAATGTGTTTGTAAATAACGATTTTACGGTTTCACGCCTCTTGGGTGAGGCTTGTTGGGAAAGGTGGCAGCCAGATGTGGGATCTTTGTTCCCCTTGAGGTCTTTGGAGACTTTGCTGACCAGTAAGGAGATAAACATGGACACATGGTGAACCGTGACTGCACCTGGGCGTGGGAATCAGCCAGTGGGACAGGACTCTCGTCCTGCAAAGCCCAGGCCACGCCTATATCTTACGCGTGTTGACCTTTACCCCCTGCAGGGATGGGGAGGGGGGGGGGGTCATTCTCAGCAAACTACTAGAGGTCAGTACGCCGTTTCATCTGAGGGGGGGACTGGAGGGGACCTGCTAACACCAAAGTGCTCATTAACTGATAAACAACAGAAATTCTCTGACCTGAATGCCAAGAGCAGGAAGGTCTGAAGACCCCAGACTCGATGTATCGTGGGACGACTAGGAAACTGACCGTCGCAACTTACTTACAGATTTAAAAGGCAAACTGAGTAACAAAGACAGAGATGAGGCTTCAGACAGACCCGGTCTCTCATCTAATTGACTTTCTCCCGGTATTGGGCCACAATGACTTCCTGGTTGCCGCGGAGTTCCTTTGGAGGTGACGATAAAGCATTGTGTGTCCATGGTAATGGCACGTTCAATGCGCTCAATCCCGTCAGCAGCACAATGTGGGAGTCACAAACTCAACGCGAGTGCCAAACATGCATTAACACGATAACACAGAGTTAAAGAGGGCAGACACTCACCACATAGACCTGGACCGTAGTGTTAAGGCTCCATGTATAGCAAAAAACAGATTTTACACATAATTCAGCTTATATCTGGTTTCCTAAACACTTGTCAGCCCCTCTGTGTACATATGCAGCCATGTCGGCAGTGGTGGTGTTTACTAGTACTCAAACCACAGATTTGCATAGGGCCTCCTGTTGGCCGCAAACAGATACTACCCATCCATCCATCCATTTTCCAAACCGCTTATCCTACTGGGTTGCGGGGGGTCCGGAGCCTATCCCGGAAGCAA
>JAODJX010000040.1:14002504-14013666 GCA_026776945.1 Isichthys henryi | reverse complement strand
CCCAGGCGGAGACTCGAACCCGGGTCCCAGAGGTGTGAGGCAACAGTGCTAACCACTGCACCACCATGCCACCCCTAGTTACTACCCTAAATATTAAATAAACATGTTCCTTATTTGGTAAAGTAGCAAGTTCTGCTAACCGGCTAGCTAGCTACCATCTCCTGACTGTACTCACTAGCTATTTATTTGGTTTCTGATACATCTGAGGGGGGGCAGGGGGTCTGCAGAAAGAGTAAACTGGCCCCTGCATGTGGGAGATGGTTAGGTGAGGTGAAGGTGTGGGAGATGGTTAGGTGAGGTGAAGGTGTGGGAGATGGTTAGGTGAGGTGAAGGTGTGGGAGATGGATAGGTGAGGTGAAGGTGTGGGAGATGGATAGGTGAGGTGAAGGTGTGGGAGATGGTTAGGTGAGACTGGGCACCTTATTCCATGGTCTGATGGCGTGAACGGGCAGGACGTGTGTGGAGGAGTGCACTGAAGACCCCCCCCCCCTAATTACAGAGGCACAGCTAGGCAGCAGAACTTTGCACCGTAGATGATGTCATTCCCCCCACCCCAAGACCCAACACCTCTCAATTACTGGTACTTATATTAATGACAGGGTCCTCCCTGTGGGGGGGGGGTTTCAGGAGAGGGGGGGTGGTTATACCGCCAGTGGCAATTTTCCGATTCAAAGACAATGTGGTGTCAAAGATTTGGTGACTGAAGGTGTGTCACCCACTTTGAGGTCTCTCACCTGCCCAAAATTTTTCCCACCCAAAATATTTTTTCATGAACATCCCGCTCAAAAAAAATTCATTGCAATGAAAAGCAAAGAGATTCTAATGTCTGACACTGAGCTATAATAATAATTCCAGGATGATGAGTCCCCCCCCCCGTCTAACAAAATCAAAACTAACAAAGGAATTACCAGTGGATCTGTACTCTGTTGAAATGCCTCCCCATGTCCCTGGAGTGTATACCCAGTGTCCCACGCGGTTGGTGTCAAACTGGGCAGGGGAGACGTGATCCCTTCAGGGGGGGCCTTGTTTAAAATCAGCCTAAATCTTCCTGTGGGGGCCCTTTGATGTCTGTCTGAGCTGGCAGGTCGCTGCACGTCTTGTTTAGTCTCCGTGTGACTCTCCTGCTGCAGAGTCGGCCCCCACAACCCCCTTCGCAGGCTCTCCTTTCCATATCAATTTATGCATCACGTTGAAGTCGAGTTATTGCACGGCGTTCACTGAGGAGAAGTGCCTGGCAGAATGGAGTCCGATACCCGATAACAAGAAGATAATCAGTTTTTTAATGCTGTAGACGTTGCTATGCACATTGAGATTTCCAGGGTCAGGTTTGTTCTTTCTGTGGGCCCCACTCGAAAAATAATCACTTTGGGGGGAAACCGGAGATGTTTTAAAAGCGAAATAAATAGCTGGCGAGTAGAGTCAGAAGATGGTAGCTAGCTAGCTGGTTAGCAGAACATGCTGCGTCTGCATCTCATAAGTAAAGAATGTGTTTATTTAATATTTAGGGCAGTGATTGTTTGTGGCCATCAGGGGGTCCCCAGACCTCAGGGGCCCCACACGAATGTGTGGCGTGAGTGGCAGTAAACACCACCAATGTGATCAGGATAGCTGGTGATGTAGCGATGTCCAGTTATAAAATAGGTGAAACTCTGTAGCCGACTTCTGTGAAGGAACTGGCAGCAGCCCATTTGGTTACTGCATGAGGGGAAAAAAAGGCTTTTTGTTTACTGGGTAAAGTGCTCTACAGACCTCGCACCCGTGACTCAAGACTCCCTTCTCGGCTGCCATCACCACAGATGCTTGTTAAAGGTTGAATCCGAATGCGTCGTCAAGCGCCATTCATGTCCCAGTCCTTCACAAAGGCGTTTTTGTGGGCCCGCATACACACTTGTGTCTGAGAAGTTTTGTGAGGAATGACTTTTACCCGAGCAGCGTACCGCTCAAAACAGGACAAATCAGGACCTGGCACAGGAGCCCGTAATGGTGTTAGCCACATAGCATGTTAGCCTGTAGTGTGAATAACTCAGTAATATAAAAACACACACACATGCGTATTGCTCATTCATTGTTCACGTTCGTTTCCTACTCTCATTCTTTCCTTTTATTTTACCCCCCCCCCCCACATAAGGGTTAGGAGGGCTCCTTTGTCATGTTTCAAAGAGACTGAATTTTTTTTTTTGCTCCCGTCACCATAACAGAAGCTGTAATCTACTTGCTACCCTGTGGGTGCCTCAGCTGATAGACTCTGAGTAACAGTACGAAGATGTTTGGACCTTCGGGAGAGTCTATCTGCTTCCTGCAGCCAAACACGAACGCCAGGCTGACGGAGAAGCCTGCTGTAAACAGGCCGACTCTTATTATTTATTTAGCCTTTGCTTTTATCGAAAACAACGTACATCTTTTTGAGAAATCTGGGTCGGCAATCGGGGGTTAAGGGGTTTGAACTGGCGACCTTCCGATTATAGGCGCTCACGGTCCTAACCCACTGAGTCACATACCACCCCCGCTGTTACAGCCAATAGAACAGCTTCATCCACATTTGTTACATCTCCACTTCCAACACCCATTATTTATGAGCCTGCAGATTAGCTGGTCGGTTTAACCAGATGTTGTAGGAGATACTGCTGCTGCGAAAAAAGTTGGTAGTTGGGTGACAAAGGATGGGAAATATGCACTCAGAAGGTATTCTGACTGTAGAAAGCAAAGGTCCACATGGAACGAAGCGAATTCAGGCATTTTTAGGTCCCAAAAAAGAAGTCCACCCGAGGACTAGTCCCCACCCCCCGCCCCCCAGATGTTTAAAAAACTAGATTAGCTAGCGAGTACAGTCAGAATGATGCTTCGGCATCTCCAAAATAATGAATGCTTTCATTTAATATTTAGTGTAATGACTATTTGTGGCCAACAGGGGGCCCCCAAACATTAGGGGCCCCACACAAATCTGTGATTTGAAATCTGCCACTTTGTTCAGGATAGATGTCGATGTATTGATGTCCAATTATAAAAAAAAGGTGAAATCAATTCGCCACAGTCCAACAGAGCTCAATCAATCACTGGAGACTCCTGTCTTCATCTGAACATCTGACCCTTGCCTCCCCCCCCCTTGCCCCCCGTAAGACAGACACAAACTCAAAGCGCTAACATTATCCAAGCCTCATTCCTGCAGTCAGCCGGGTCTTAGCAGTTGTCTGGAAAGGTCACGGCGGCACGTCTGACAGCCAGATGAAATAATCCTCTGTACTGCTGGTGGCCAGCAGGTGCCTTGCCCTCTGCCTCCCAGGACCCGCTGATGGTGCTGACCTCCGACTTTGCCCCCGAACAGCTGAGGTCTCCAGAGATCTCCTGAAGATTCCCAGTTCCTCCTCACCCCTGAAACCTCAGCTCTTTAAAGTTTAAAGTTACAAGTCCATCTCACTTGCAGGCTGATGTAAGAGAAACACGTGTTAAAGTTACTGTTAATTAAAAAATTTTTTCATTAATAATTATTGTCTCTCACCAGACACGATAGATAGATAGATAGATAGATAGATAGATAGATAGATAGATACTAAAAGGATTACAACAAATGTGGATTATAATCCATTTTCTATCTATCTGTTTGTCTGTATGTCTGTGCAGCCGCTCCACACGGTTCTTCTTGACTTCTTACAACACGGCACACCGAAGCCGCGTTGTGTGTCCGATCCCAGATCCGCAGAAATGGGAATGGCATGGGAACGCGCTTGCCGCTCACTCCCACACCGGTTCATGTGCAGATTTCTCCCCGGGAAAAGCTCCTCTCAAATTAGTGCTGAGAGCTCGAATCTGCGGAGAGCAGAACCAGACACCCTGCTCCGGGTCTGTCATTTCACCTGCTGGGAATCTGGGCCAAATCAAAGCCCAGCTTTAAAGGGACTGCAAAATTACAAACCTGCCTGCTGCCTGCTCCTGTTCTTATAAACGTACACCATCTGCGAGTGACGCCCACTTAAAGGTCGTACTTAATTTCTAGTTTCGCTAAACTTCTCAGAATAATGCAGCCTTTACCAGAAAAATAAAGCTGCTTGAATATCCGTTTTACTTTTACGTGAATGATTAACCTTGAACAATAATACGAAGTAACGTAGGTACGCTCAACAGCAGCTTTAATTACTGATGGCTTTTTACTGCCATCTGTTGGTGGAAAAATAACCAGCGCATCAAATTTTTCTTAAAAGCCTTCAGGTGGAGCTGGGCATCCCCGGGTTTACCTACAGAGACAAATGCGAATGCAACGTTCAAGCTTCCGCGGCTCCTTTTAATTACCCAGATAATTACTCTGCTTTTCTGCGTGATAATTGTAATAAATTAGGTGAGTTTTTTTCCTTCCAAATGGAACGTGATATCTGACTTCCACAGGTGCTCAGGGCCTAACGGTGGTTTCGGACAGAGGTAAATAAATGATACGCTTCTTGAAGTAATTAGGTGAAGATAAATAAATATGAAATGCTCTAATTGTTCCTACTTAAAGCCGTACTACTTGTAGTTTGCAGGAGTGGAGTGAAGCTGGTGCAGGTTTGGATTCTGTGGCCAGCAGAGTGACTGTATCCTTGTTGGACTCTTGAACAACATCCTTAATCCCAAATGCCCCCCCTCCCCGTTCCCTTTCGGCCGAGGCCCCCTCTCCCCGTTCCCTTTCGGTCGAGCATAGGCACATGTGCTGCAGTCCAAAGACAAGCAGTTCGGCTGACTAGTGCCTTTAAATTGGCTGCAGTGTGAGTGTCTCTGCGTTCCCTGGATGGACTGGCATCCTGTCCAGGTAAACCTGTATAACCTGGAATAAGCCGCCACAAAATGTTAGCAAAGCCCAAAATGCTGTACAAAACAGCCTCAGCCTACATTCATTGTCACCATATTTATTATTGTAAATCCAAGCCTCATGTTATTTGTTATAATAACTGTCCTTTGATGTGTGTCTATGGATACTCCTAAGAGTGAGCCAAGGACTTGCTTGTCGTATTCAGAATCATACAATGACAATAAATAATTCTGACTCATTCTGATATATTAATGCCTTACTTTACTTTTGCAATAGGCAATATTCATTATGCAATGTTTACTTCACTACGGAAAATGAAATACTGGGAAAACATTACAGTTAAAATGATCGCCTTACCAGAATTACCTGACAAAGTTCTTCCATCATCGCAGGGTAAAAGTCTACACCTCCCAAAACTGATGGTTACAGACGCCGTCTGTAAATCACAAATTCCTGTGCTATAGTCACCTGCTGACAGCAGGCAAAACTCTTCGCATGTGTCGGAACAAGCCACAACGATGGCTCTCGGAATAGAAATCAATAATTAGCTCATTGTTAATGTGATTCGTTAAAATTTCCAGGTAATTAACGCTATACTGGCAGGTTAATTTAATATCAACAGACCAAGCACTGCTTGCCCCAGTCATATTGGATAATTACATAGCAACAAAACAGCCATTTAGGTATATTAAGTTTCATTCTGAAGGGCTGTGTTTTAGTGGCAAATATTAAGATGAGACCATCTGCGTCGATTTGCTTCTAAATTCCACCACTGAAAGATCCGTTGACGTCTGTCAAAATATCAGTGTAAATTCTCCTCGCATTCAGGATATATCTCTCAGTGACTTCTGGAAGGACATTATGAAAGCTGCCACTGACAACAACAGTCTTAACCAGGAGCTTTTTAATAAGAGACTGACGCTAAACTTCAATTATGATTTATTTGCCATTTGTATAAATACGAGAAGAGCTACACATTAGCTAGTGTTAGTTTTTGCATATCCCATAATGCTCTCCTGTGAAACACACACAAATACAGGTCAGATCCTTCATGTACATGCAGCTGTGCCTTACAATCACGCATGATCGCGCACGCAGTTATCCGTACGAGCTCACCAGTCCCTCGCAACGATCTGGAGGGCTTTTTGACATCTCTTCCTTGCTCCATTGCTTCAGTTCATCGATGTTAGAGTCTTGTACGCAGCTCTCCTAAGATCCCACCGCAGCATCTCAGTAGTGTTGAGGTTTGGATTTTGACTCGGTGATTCCTAAGTGTTGATTCTTCTCTTTTTCAGCCATTCAGCCGTAGATCCCCTTGTGTGCTGGTCCACTGTCCCGTTCTGCGACCCAGATTCAGCTGTCAGACAGGTGGCCTCTCATTCGCCTCCAGAACGCTTCAATATAAAGTGAAGCTCGGGGTCGACTCGATGACTCAAAGCTGCCCAGGGCCTTTGGCTACAGAACAAGCCTAGATCTTTACCCTTGCATGCGGCTCTTTGCGGTTGGTGTGGTGTGACTGTAGCTCGCTGTGCTCGGTTTTCATTGTGTGTTATAGCCAGATATCTCTACTTTTGTCCTGTCTTGTCTCCAATGATTTTTCAAGAAAACCTGTGGCTTGTTTAGACTTTGCAGACCCAAACTGTGCTGTCGTGTTCTTTGTGGAGTGAAGGGGCTTCTTCCTGAATTTCCTTACATGAAAATCATACTTGGTAACTTTTTTTCTGATTGTTTAGTTATAAAGTTTGACATTTAATAATTTAACTGAGGCCTGTGAATCTCTGTAGTTATATATTATCTGAGGCAAGACTAATTTTAGAAGCTGGTGAGGAACAGATGATTGTTATTTTCTCTCTGTCTACTTCCATAGAAATGAAAGTGGGTGTACTTTCTTTTTCACATCGCAGTTTATAATATGGAAAACTTTTAATGGCACTAAATATAGCCATGAACACTGTAATCTTTTTACATCTTAATTCGCAAAGCAGGTGTCTATACTGTATATGATTGTGGCTTTAGGCTTCCAGATCCTAACAGAGTTTCTGAAAAAGAGTGAGGGGATGTTCTACTGTTTAAAGACACTCAGCTGGTGCATGTCAATGAAACAGATGAAAGGGCAGGAGTGACGAGGAGAGCAGTGGGACGGACGACCTTGCGCTTTCACAGGTGTCTTAGATCAAAATGTGACTGAGACTCACAGAAACACACCTTCTGGAGCCTGGCAGTCTGAGATGGACCTCAATCAGTATAAGCAGCGCTGATCCTGCAAATCACATGAAGAGAAATCGGGAAATTTCCCGCGATGCGAATAATGGCAGTGCCTTTACAAACCAGTAGTGATTTGGTTCAGATGGAAACTGACAAAACCTTAGCAAATCCTTACTGGCACTACTTTGTAAGGAGCACAGAGTTAGCCATCCATCACCCCCTAGAGCATTCTGTGGGGTGGGTGCTAAGGATTTTGTTCAAAGGTCTTACAGAGATATAGTTACTCTACCAAGCATAGGATTCAAACCCATAACCTTCTGCTCATAAGCATAGACACCTCTCTCACTGAGCCACACACCACCTGACTACTTCATCAAGTTTCAGATAGTCCCTCACCCTAACCCTCACCCTTACCAGAACTCTCTCTTTGAATCTTACTTTGCAAAAGGCAATTTGTTCTGGCACCAGAAGCACTTGAGTTAACTACAGATATTTATGCTTTCATCTGTTTGTCTGATGTTCCCACCTCGATTTGGCTCCTAAGAACGTAGAGCTGCAGGTTAAAGGGGAAGCAGAAACTGCATCCTAGCCGTTTGGCTTTGGGAGATTTTAATAGAGGGTCAGAAAAATATGCTGGCAAAAATCTTATCCTTTGACACAATGAAAGTGGAGCTAAGCCAAATCGAGGTGATGTGAATCTTTGGCTTTCCCTTTCAGCCAAGTGTTTGACTCGGAAAATTGCTGAGACCCTGAGTTGTGCTTTGCAGTATCCACACCTTTCTGCTGGAGAGGCAAAAAAAGAGAGAGAGCGCCATCCGGGGGTGACTCTTTGGTATGCGGGGTTTACCTTCCCATGTCGGGGCTGTCTGAAGAATTCGGGATGCTAGGATATCAGTTGGCCAAGGTGCCCAAAGTGCATTTGTCATTCCAGAAAGGTGGGGATCGAAAAGTCAACGTTGCACAAAAGTTTTTTAAATGCCCGAGGAAATCTTCAGCCAGAGTTACCGTGAAATAATTGTCCCGATAGCTGATCAGAGATTTGACTGGAAGACCCTCACAGAAGGTTAATAACTCCTGCCACAGACGGTTGTCCTTGTCGAACATAAAGGGAGTCACCACATGCTTTGGCTGACAATCAGGGCCGATTCTAGGATTTTTTTAAGCGGTGATGGTGGTGGGATGGCAGAAGAGGGGCCAAAATTCATACAGAGGGGCCAACCTTATTATTAGCCAATGATATGGTTTTAATCAATGAATAGACATGGGAGGGAGCACTCTGGGGGCCAATCAGCTTTAGGCTGGGACCAATGCCCCTGTGATTCCGCCCTCGTATATGACCCTGCAGACCCTCTAACTTGGACAGGCTAACACATCAGCTTGCGATCTTGCCACAGCCAACACCAGAATTCTGCGATCCACTGAGTCCCTTGATTTGGAGGTAGGACATTGGTTCCTGTCGTTCCTCCATCTAATGGTACGTTGTAACACTGTAACACTGGCAACCACTTACGAAAAATCTAGCCATGGCGTCACAGAAGCCCGACGATGCAGCGGTTCCAGGACTCACCTCTGAAATAAACATACCAGCATGTTGTCTTTTTAAGTTGTCTTCATCACACAAACTTCTCTTGGTGGGAGATGGAGTCAGACGTATCCCAGAATCCCTCTTGGGAGCTTTAAGTTCAGGTGTCACACCTCCACTCCTTGGAAAGCTACTCTGTAACATTCCAGAGGAGCCTGCAGCTCCATGAGAAATCGCCCAGCCTGTGTGGGAGCGAGCTGCCATGTGCCCGTCTCTTCCTAATCTACCAGTGAAGGGCAGAGGGCCCAACACTTTCAAAGCCATTATATAGCAGGAATTAAAAATTACACATATAAAGTTTGAATTTACAGGAAAGCGAATCATGCATGACTTGAAGAAGCAAAGGGAATATTGGACTTCTATATTAATTTTGAGATTTATAAAAGGCTCATAAATCCAATAAAAGCATCACATCCAAAATGGAGAAAAAAGCAAAATACGCTGCACTAAGGTCACTGTCCTCCCCTCCTGTAGTGTGAACATGGACCTCATTCTGCTGACAATTCATTTTTCAAAGAATAACATGAGAACATTGCAGTAGCCAGCAGGGGTGAACGGTAACATTAAATTAGAGTAAATCCATCACTATCCCCCCCCCTGCATAAACCGAGGCTTACAGATGCTCGAAGGAGTGGATCAAGAAAAAAATGAATAAACTAATGTATAACATCGTTTATGTTGCTCAGCCAATTATTACGGCCATAACTGTGTTAGTAAAGCATTTTCGGAGTTAACGGTATCATAAAGAATAGTATGATATACTTTTCCTGCAAAAGGACACTAGAAAGTAGGATCAGAGTAACTTTAATCTCTTGGCACTTGGTTCGCGTGCACTTTATTTACTTTAGCTTATAAATGCTAATCCCTTGAGAGAATATCAGAGTTTCGCGGCTGCCGGCTGAATCCTCCAGCGGGGACCGGTAGGTCTTCTCTGCTGGTTCCGAATACTTTTTGCTCTTTAAGCATTGATGCTCAGTGTTAAATTCACGCTCCGGAGTTTTACTGGTCTAAATTAATCACCAGTGGACCTGGGTCCAGTTACTGATAGAGAACAGCTGATTTCTCTAAACCAACTCGGCTGGATCGATCACGTTGATCCGAAATTTTTAACGTAAAATCTTGGCGCTGCATATCTCGAATTGTGACGGTCTAAGCATACAGCGCAAAATATTTAATTAGGCTACGTTTAAAGTTGCTAATTTTTCGATAAACTCCTTAATAATCGTATGTGTCTTTCAGAGAGTCCAGAGCAAATAGAAACCCGAGAATAAAATAGATTTGAGGGAAGCATATGTCTCAGAGTCAACCTCGACAACAGAAGAAAAATCAATGTAACATTATCGTCAAATAACATTAAAATGTATCATGTTAGCGAGCTCAGTAGTTCAGTTTACGGAGAAGCTGCAGGCAATATGAAGAGGGAGACCTTTCCTGCCTCTGGGACTCACATCATCAGGGGGTGTACCTCTCCAGGTCCTCTCGGTTTACAGACACGGGACTCCAGCCGACGTCACGCCAATGCAATTGTCGTCTTTTCACAAATTTTGGTCATCAGTTCTTTTTTTTATAATCCCAAATATCACTCTATATAAAATTATTGTTTTGCTTTATATTTATTAGATAAACTACTAAAATATACGTATTTTATAAATATATGTCATGTGCCTTTAAAAGGATGCCTTAAACACAAGTAATAGATACGATCAGCACAGACCGTCTTATAAATTTTGGATTTTTTGTCGTTGTTATTTCATATATAGGCCAACTACTTTTTATTATATAGTGAAAGCGCGCGAGAGAATAACAACATAAAAACTTCTGTTTGCATACAATGCAAGCATTTTTTATGTTTTATTTGGGGAGCTAGTCTCTTTGTTATGAGACCACTAGGTGACGCTACATCACCGTGTGGTGGAAGCTCCTCTTTCCGCGTCCCCTGAGAACTATGGAGATGCCAGATGCAGAAAATCAGTGTGTTTCACACCGCGTCCCGATCCGGCCGCGGCGCGTCGAACCGGGCAGCATCCTTACCCAGAAACGCATCCCTCAGAAGCGCGAAAGAAGGGAAAGAAAGAAGCGAAGGGGGAAAAAATAAATAAACGGAATACAAGCCGGGCTTCTGCTGGTGAATATGTAGCTGTGCGTCCATTTAAAGTTTTTAATCCTGTTTTTTTGGTTTTATTCTTTTTTATTTTTTTTTTCTGAGATGAAGCACTGAAAAGGACGCGGAACTTCTCGGACCTAGGCATCACAGTACTTCACCTGTGCGTCCGGAGAGGGAGTTCGCTCCGGCGGGGAAAAAGAGCACCTTCATTATTACTGAATCGGGGCTTTATTATTGGGGATACTTAAATTTCAAGCCGAGCGCGCAGGTGATGTGTCCCGTGGGAGCCTTTCCACTCGAGGGAAAGGGCACTTCTTGTCGCTTTATGTTTGACAATGGAGCGCGAATGAAAAGAGCATCTGCTTTGGATTAAACTGCAAAAGCCGCACCAACAGGTATGTATGGGAAAACATATACATGGTAACTGTATGCTAAGCGTTCTCTTTAATGTTACACACACACACACACACACACACACACACACACACTATTAT
>JAODJX010000040.1:13986579-14002449 GCA_026776945.1 Isichthys henryi | reverse complement strand
TGATTGCGTCTACGAATAATACGATACGATATAGTGGCAGACTGGCAAGGATGAATATTTGCTGTCTTTCTCGATATGCTTATATCTTGTGTTATGTACTGGTGTGCTCGGAAGGTGTGTGTCTGTGCAGTTCTGTGAAACTGCCGTAGAAATTATATTCTTTTACTTTGTATAACCTACTTAAATTCTGGAACCAGTATATTTCTCATTGATGTTGTTGTTATTATTATACTTATAATTAGACAAATAATTATTATTTTTATTATTGCATCATACATGAATGTCAAACAAACTTGTTTTCTTTCTTTATAATTTCTTTGGTGCTGTGTGGGAAAAAAAAAAGGCGAGTGTGGTCCGATCGCTGTTTTACAGTTTCTAAGCTGCAATTGCTTCTTCGTTGCTCCATGATGTCCCTAGAGCAGCTGCATGAATTAATATGAGGAGCACCTTTGTCAGCCTGAAAAGCCGTCTCCAGAAAATGCGCTTCTGCGATCCGCCTTTTACGCCGCCTCTCCGCATAAAGACAGTTGCATTAAGTGCGCAAATGAGCTCCCGCGGAGCGGCGCGCGGAAAGACGCAGTGGCAAAGCTGACGCTTAGAAGGGCAACTTTCTTCGGGCGAGTAACAGCGTGCGCATCGAGCACGGCACGCAGGTTTTTAAGTTTGGCTGTCATAAATCGCCTTTACAAAACGAGATTTACAAATCTGCAACTGTAGCAGCCCCCCCCCCCCCCAAAAAAAACAGCTGGAATTAAAAAAAAAAAGATGAACACATGAGTTTAATATTACAACGTATAACAATATCATTTCAGCTTTGTCAAATACTTCGAAATTCATCTCCACTGCTGAGGACAATCGTTATATTTCGCTAAGTAGGAAAATGTAGCTACATTCTAATCTTCCGTATTAGCTTATAAGGCCGTCACATAGGTACATCTATTGATAAATGTATCCGATGCAAGAATAGTGGTACATTTGCTTGTAAATGTTACCGTCTGTTATAAGGATGAAAAGCGCTTCAGAATGGTGTTTAAAGACGCAACGTCTCCATCCCATGCCTTCAGGGGAAAGCGGCGATTGACGCGCGCTCACTGCACTTCCACAAGGAACTCGGGGCGAGGATTATTATCTATTTATTTATTTATTTGGGTGGGTGGGGGATATCTCTCTTTTTGGGAAGCAGGTTGACTGCTGTCTTTTTACTTTGTCCTTCACTGATACTGGGTTATGACACACTATCCCACTGCAAAGCACACGCAGAGATGGATTGAGTTTTACAGAATCTTTAAATCTATTGTACGTTCTGTAGCTGGCGATATATTTTTAGTTACGATTCAGCACTACATTGCTAAAAATATCTACATTTTGATTTATAATAACGTCCTCATTATCTAATATGCATTAAATTCCTGTACAATATTACTGATCTGGCACTAAAAGTATTGTTAATGTCCTGCGCCACGCGTTAGCCGCATAAGCAACAAACAAACAAATATAACGTTGATTAAATGTTTAAAAGGAGGCCAATGTGATGCGAGATACCCGAAACAATCTGTGAGTCAAACCGAATCGCATAAAACTGCACTTGCCACTGTTTTCATTGCCATCGTCTTGAGTCATCGTCACATCATCTTCTAAGAATGGCAGGAGCTTGTGCGTTTGTGTGTCAGAGGACAGCTGCAGGTTAACCTTTTAGGTATCTGGTGATCTTTTAGGTATTTGGTGGTGGAGTGGATCGACATAATAAAAATTAGGCAGGCTCTGACGTTTCTCAGTCACTTTAGCGTGACATCTTTACTGACACCTTTTAAACCTCCCACAGGTCTTGATGGAAACAGAATCATCAAGGCAGCTGTTGGCCTTTAAATAGCTAAGCGAACAGGGCGGGGGTTTAAAACTCTGCTGCTCCGGATTGTTATTCCGTTACCAATCAATTCGCTGAAGATTACGGTTACCCCTACAATAAATGCAACTAATGTATAAATAACAGGGGGAGAAAAAACGCATCATTAGTTTTGAAGGAATTTGGGTCCGTATAGACTGGATGAACTTATCAGCGAAACGAGGCTGCGATTTCAGCGGCAGTGAGCTGTGCGGTGTCCCCGCCGCGAAGACCGCGATTTAATTTCTTTTCGGCAAATGACTTGAAGTGCTCCGGCATGGCAGGCCTCTAATGAGAGCGGCGGTGGGGCGGGCAAGCGGGGAGAAGAGCGGTAATTTTGTTTGGGAATGTGAATTATAGGTCACGTTTAAGAGGGGCTCCATGAGGGTCCTCCCTGCTGCTCCCCACTGCTCCTCATTCCCCCCCCCTCTCTCTCTATCTACCCCCTCCCCCTCACTACATCATCGCACATGGGTGTTCCTACAGTCAGGGCCCCTCCTGCGTTGCCAGCTGTGGTGGTAATTTCTTGGCAGCTTCTTCCTGTGAGGTGCGTATCAAACCCACCCGGGTTAATGGCCGTCTCCCCTGGAGGTACAGAAACATTGAAGCCCTCTTGCACCTACCATACAATTCACCAGCACCTTGGTCCCCGTAGTGTGACGTGGGCGGAGTATGTGTATGTGAATGTGTCTCTGTGTTCTTTTGCTTTGCTATTGATTGTTTCTGATGACTGACAGAATGGAGAGCCAATCAGTTTTGCGTTCTGAAAATTCTCCACCTCTACCAATTAGTTTTCATCTGCTAATGCTGGTCTCTTCACCATCCATCCATACATCCATCTGTCCATTATAAGCTTCCTTTAACTGACAATAGAATCAACGTCATGCCCCACCACTCTACCTCCCCCCATGCCTGTCGATAAATTGCAGTTAATAACAGGTGATTTGTCTGGAAATATGTGACCTACAGGCCAGCGTGAAGGAAAGCATGTCTGGGTGCATGGTGTTCCCTCCATCTGCTTACCAGCGCCCCCTGGCTGAAAGGTCAGGCATGGAGGAATTGATCAAGAAAGTTCAGCCTCATAAATGTCTAAGGGAATTGCTGCAGGGGCTGTTAAATCTGTTGGTTCTGAGTTTGAAAATCAGGGAACAGATGAATGACCACTGAGCCCTCAGTGTAGCAACTAGAGACCAAGAATGGGATGTAGGGCTCCTTCTGTTCTATTCACTGGCAGCTTCCTGGAACCACGGCATAGCTCGTATTTTATACAGATATCCCGTTTGGGGACATGCATATATTTATAAAAATGTTCATATATATATACATAAAGCTGATGTGGAACTGTAAGGCAGTTTTGCGATGGTGATCCATGATGGCATAGCGCCCCCTGGAGGCTGATTTTCTGAGGTAGGGTGCTCTCTGCTATGTGACATGGGTCAGATTTTAGGATGTTGGCATATGACCATAAGGCAGTGTTTACAGTGCTGACTTACGACCACGGGGGTGGCCTTTATATTGGTGACTTACGGCCATGAGGCAGGCTTTATAGGCCCGACATACAACTGTGAAACAGCCAGGGTGACGCTGACTTACGGCCAGGATGCGACTTTACCAGCGGGATTTATGGCAGCGAGGCAACAATCCTGACTTAAAACCGTGAGGCATTCTTTACGATACCGATTAATGACCGTAAACCTGCCTTTACGATACTGATTAATGACCGTAAACTTGCCTTTAAATGCTGACTAATGACCGTAAACCTGCCTTCACGATACTGATTAATGACCGTAAACTTGCCTTTAAATGCTGACTAATGACCGTAAACCTGCTTTTGCAATGCTGACTAATGACTGTAAACCTGCCTTTACAATGCAGACTAATGACCGTAAACCTGCCTTTACGATACTGATTAATGACCGTAAACTTGCCTTTAAATGCTGACTAATGACTGTAAACCTGCCTTTATGTTACTCATTAATGACCATAAACCTGCCTTTACGATACTGATTAATGACCGTAAACTTGCCTTTAAATGCTGACTAATGACCGTTAACCTGCTTTTGCAATGCTGACTAATGACCGTAAACCTGCCTTTATAATGCTGACTAATGACCATAAACCTGCCTTTAAATGTTGACTAATGACAGTAAACCTGCCTTTATTATGCTGACTAGTGACCATAAATTGTGACTGATTGTGGGGGCTGTGAAGCAGCTACTATTGTCGTTGTGTTTGACCACAGTTTGACCTTTGTAACAGTGAGGCCTTACTGTGGGTCAATATCTGTACTGCAGAGACATGCAGGTTATTCATGGTTACATGGTTCAGGGTTTTACGCTCAGCTATGATCACAGATGACCTTTACAATGCCTCCGCTTAACCGTGGCTTGACCTTTATAATGCTAAAGCATGGCCGGGGGTCAGCCTGTAGGTCCCTGTGATAAGATCACAGTGTAGCCTTTGGGATGTAGAGATGTGACCGTGAATTAGGGAGGGTGACTGGGTCCCTTTGGACCGCTTCTGATGGATTACAGGCATGGAGGTAGAGGTTGGCATTTCTGCCATCCCAAAGCAGTCCCTTATTGGAACGTTAGATGCGGGGGCATGGAATCTCTCTCAGTGCCGTTTCTCCCCCCGAAAAGTGGTATTGATTCCCCACCATGAGTGACATGCCATTATGAGGAACTGTTCTGGGTCTTTCTGCCTAGGGTCCCTCCATCCGCACCTTAGCCCCAGACAATTTTGCGTTCAGTGAAGGCACAGAACAGGATGAGAGCCTTTAAGAGAATCGCACATCGGAGCTTCAAACTGCTTCTGCTATTTGGAAGTCAGGCTCTCGTTTTCAAATCACGTAGCTGGCCGGATTTCTCTCGTTTATCCTAACATTCCCAGTAATGAGGCGGCAGAAAAGCTTTCGCTTTGGTTTCCTTTGAAATAACAAGCATACAGGAAACATTCCAGTCCCCTTCCTGTTAAATCTGACCGGCGTGACGTCTTACGAAGATCCGATAGCGGGGGCGGTGGCAGGTAGCTGTGAAATGGCGTCTCGGAAACTAATTAATCGAGGCACAGCTTCACAAAACAATTACTTTTCAAGGACGAGGCTCATTTTCCCTGGGCGGGCTGTGAAATACAGGCACTGGCGTTGCTGTCACGCGCTGTTACGCGGCATGTCGTAACGTGGGTGCCTCTTTAGATGGATGATCAGAAGAGGAAGGGCCAGGTGAAGGAGAGGGGACGGAGGCGAGGCCAGTGGGTTTCCGCTGGAAGGGGGCGTGGGCTGATGTTTTGGGGCTTTCTTGTTTATTGTGAGGTAAGAGAAGCAGGCAGCCCGGCGATTAAGGAGCCTTCCTCCTGACCTCGAGATGGCAGCTTCTCATTGTGAGGTTGTACCACAAAAAACAACGTTACTCTAAATAATGTTAGTGATCCTCCACCTGTTGTATGCGGTTGTAATGATAATGTACGACCAGCTTCCTCTTGGAGCAACGTGGTATCAGGATGAAGAACCTGTAGTAGTTTTCCTTACGCAAAAATGTTCTGAGGGCAGAACAAAAATGATTGAGTTAGAGAGATAGCCAATCAGATTATATAGGAGGCGGGTCCAAGTGACTAGAGGAGGAAACACCAACCAATGAGATGTCTTGGTTCCGCCACCTCTAGTTACTTGCCCATACAATCTGATTGGTTATTTCTGTGAGCCCATCATTTTTTGTTGTGCCCTCAGAACATTTTTGTTTAAGTAAACTTCCACAAGCATGAAGACATGGGTTTCCGCTGGAAGGGGGCGGATTGTGCTTCAGCCTGTTGCTGTGTTTACGGTTGGAAGGTTGCCAGTTCAAATCCCACATTAAGTGTGCGATTTTAATGTTGGGCCCCTGAGCAAAGCCCTTAACGCTCAAAGGGTTGCCAAATCAATGAGATGTAAGAGATCGGTGGAGCTGAAGTGTCAGGCCATGTGGATAAAAGGGTTCTGCCCCAGTAGGGGCCACTATAAACCATGACACAGTCACTTAGGCGTAATTAACGTATATAATTATGCGCAGTTTCAGCTGTGGTTAAGAAAGTGGAGACAGTCATGTGGAGATTGTGAATCTAATTCTGACAAATGGAATTGCACCTCTGATATGATTGCTAGCCTGCATCCTAGTGATGAATATCCGGTTGTAAAAAATGATTAGTCCAGAACTTAAAATATCAGTCGTTAGCGGGGCTCTTGGTGCCAAATTATGCGAGGCGCTCAGGTGCGGACCAGGCTGCCAAGGAGACCGGCGGCTGGCAAAGAAACGCGCTCGATTAATTATGCCGTAAAGACGGACGGCTGTTGAAGCGAGGTGCGCTTCCTGAGCCCTTGCTGTTGGCGGCTGTTTCCAGGTCCCCGGCGGGGTTCTGCGTGGGGGCGGGTTTGTGGGGATCAGCCAAAAGGCAGAAGCCCTTTTCTGCGAGTTTGCACGGTATGGACCCTGCAGCCGCTTTGTCTGCTCTGCGCATCGCTGATCTGGCATTTTATTGCTCGACTTTGCGTCTTTCAGGGTTTGACAGGATTCTTCCCAAACGAATGCCGTTTTTTTAAAAAACTTTTATTGGAACGTTCTTATAATAGGCAGCGGACAGTGATTCGTGGGAAATGGCCGGTTTTGCCTCAGATAACACCAATCGATCCTGTCTTGCAAAAGTTTTTCAAAAGTTTCAGTTCATTTTTTTGATGATTCGAGCAAATCGCAATTTTTAGAAGACAAGGAAATTGGTGACATTTTCTCGGGATGAATGTGAAAGTGATGATGGACGGAAAATTTTTATATTGGCCGACTTTTTTGGGTGAAATTATTAGATTTTTTATTCACGTTAGGATTTAGAAATGATTTCTAATTTAACGCAAGCAGATCTGCAATCAGCTTATTCTTTATTAATCTTCATTCATTATTAATCATAATTTCAAGAATGAAGTATTCCAACATTTTATAAGTTGTGGTCATTTTTACTGCAGTAATAACCAGTTCTGATAAGCTGGTAAGGACTGACAGGAATTACCAGTTTAATGGTGTGTCTATATAAAGTGCCATTTTCTTGGCACTATATAAATAGTTTGACATCTAACAGGAGTCATATTTCGCATTTAAATGCTGCAAATCTTCAGAATGTTTCTATAAAGATCGATTAAAAGTCACATCTGAATTGTTATATGGAGAAAAGATTATCAAACGCTTGTCCAAACTTTAATTCCCAATCCAGACCAATGAAGCCTCTTTTCCAGACTTTGCGTCTGCGAATGCCTGGAAACCGTCTCAGCCAATCGTTTGATAGCCTCTGATGCTGATCAATTAGGATGTTAGTTTAAAAAAAAAATGGGGCCTCACACTTTGACAGATATTGTGTAAAGAATCAATCAAATTTCGAAAAGAAAGGAAACCGTAAAAAGGCGTGAACAGATTTAAGGCCAAATTCCTTCACAGGGTGACGTGACTCATCAAAGCCGATGTGATTTTCGGAAGAGACATTTTATAATAACTTGCCAAATGTAATTACCCTGCATATGTCTGTTTGCTGTGTGTCTCTATGGAACCTACAGGGGCAATTTAAGGTAATTCTGCTCAGCAGTGTTAATGATTATCCATGCGTACATCAGTACAGGATCACAGAAAAGTCTTGAGCACTCAAAGATGACATATCAGTGTTCTAGTAATGCAGTCCTTTATGGTTTGGTTAAATAAGGTCCCAGCTAACTAAAACCATTACTAATTTTACTGAAGGATGTTGAGGTCAGGAATCCATATTCATCTGTCTTACTTCAGTCCCGGTCATAATATGTCTCCTGTACTATTTTTAACAACAATATTTCTCATTCACTGTATGCACCAAAGTTTAGGGTCGTGTTCTGTTTTTAATCCAATCAGGACACACAAACTGTGCTTAACTACTATAGTATTAGGAATGTCATCTAATGGGCTAATATTAATTATAAAATATTAGTGTCTAGGTATGCGTGTGTGAGTGAATGGTGTGTGAGTGTGCCCTGCGATGGGCTGGCCCCCCATCCTGGGTTGTTCCCTGCCTCGTGCCCATTACTTCCGGGATGGGATAGGCTCCGGACCCCCCGCGACCCAGTAGGATAAGCGGTTTCAAAAGTTTCAGTTCATTTTTTTGATGATTCGAGCAAATCGCATTTTTTTAGAAGACAAGGAAATGGGTGACATTTTCATTTTCTCCTATCTCTTCCAGTCTATGTTTTGCTGTCATAAATTGGAAGGTTAATGTGTGCAGTGTAGATTTAATTCTGAGTGTCATGACTTTTGAAGCACAGTTTAATAGACTGAATGTTGTGCTTGGATGATGTGTGATGTTTCTCCTCATATTGGGCAATGTTGGGATGTTGCTGAGGCCTACAGAGCAGAAACTGCAGGCAGTTACCCCCCTTGTAGAAACGTTTTGCACACTCCGCTTTCATTCAACGTGACGCCTTCTCCTCGGAACAAAAACTCACCTCCTTTTTCCAGTTTGACACGTCGCAAGCTGCTCAGATCCTGGCCAGAGGCCAGACTCAAAAAGAACCAAGAAATGTAACCGGCTTCTTCCTGTGGGAGTCTTCCGGAATCTTCCTTAGCTGGACTGTGGGCGGCGCGGCAGTGTGACTCGTTCCCCCGCTTGACAAGTTCACTCTGACCTTCCGACCTGCCGAATTCACGGAAGATTCCAGATGCTGGTCGGTGTCCCTCTAAACTAAAGTTCTCACCCTGATTCCTTATCACTGCCTCGATTAAATCATTCAACATTAATAAAAGCGTTAATTCACAATCAGAAACCTTTTGTTTGGCAAGTACAGAAAACACAAAGGATTTGTTTTGGTGCAGTTTGTGGCACGATGTGTATAATTATACATACTATCAAGAGAACACAAATTGAGATAGGAATAAAAATGTGCAATTAATAAATAAACAAATGTAAATAAAGGTGAAAAAATCCATATGTAGGGCAATAAGAGTACAAAATTCATTCATTGGTGAATAAGATGATTCATCCATAGTTTACAGTTGCTCTGTATTTCTCCCTCATAAAGAATTAAATTTGAATCTCACACAATCACGCAAGGAACATAGTCTCACCTCTTATCAAGATTACCTATTGTTTGTTTTGCTGTACAGCCTAATTAGATCATTGGTTACACCCTTTGTCTGAAATGGAAAACAAAACTGTGGGGGCAGCTTTCATTCTGTAATAATGTAAAAAATAGCCTACGCCGGCATCCCAGAGAGGGAACAGTCACTGTACCTTTGAGTATGTAGTACTGTCACAATCATCCTGTTTCACATATGTGTGTGAGAATCAAGTGCTAAAATCATCAGAAGAACCGCTAATCTGTCACCTGCTGGCCAATCTGTGGTCCTCTGGATGGAGCTTCCGGAAGGAGCCGGTGGGTCTTTGGAGCGAGGACGGACTTGGTAAAAAGCTGAGGGACTGGAAACTTCTCGTGAAGTTATCACTGATATCTCGTTAGCGGCGGTAGCATTAGAATTGCTTGCGGCTATAGTGGCCCCCAGACGGCCGATGCCGTTCGGTTGTAGTCACGTACCTGGCTCCAGGGCTGCTCGTCCGATCACCTCAGAGATTTGAACACTGCGGCAGTCAGGCTGGACAACAGACTGACCGATTATGGGCGTTTAAGCGGGTCAAGCGGCAGTCATCGTTACAGTTATTGCAATTAGCTTGGGCAGGGCTAACATTAGGTTAACTTTTCTTCTTGGGTCATGATTGAAATAGGCAGTAACTGAGTCGCCTTACACTCCCCTGCCTGCTCTTGGCTGCAGGAGTATGGCCTCGATCGTGGTGCAGACCGTCTCATGTTAATTATGATTCCACAGGTCCCAGCTTCTGACAACCATAATTAGCGGCATTATGTAGCTTTAGCCTGTAGCTTTTGTTCTTTTAACTCCTGACCACCTAATTCATTTGAACTTCTGAATGACCTTTTAAAGGAATGGCTGGGCTTTAGCGCTGGTTAGCCGCCGGCTAGCTCCTTCCTGCTGCTTGGCTGGTCTTACGGCCTCCCCCTCTCATTAATTGATAACTCTCGCTCGTTGCCGGGGGCCTAATGCATTTTCTGTTCTCATTTATTTTTTGCCTTTTTAACTCGGTTGTTTGTTTTTTTCTGACTCATCCTCCATGTCTGCCAGGTTGTGATGGGAGCTGCGGTCCTCTTGATCAGCCATTAGGCTGGGTTATCCTATGTCTGGGGCTCCAAAGTGTGCTTTCACACAGGCCTCTGGAGAGCGTAGCCTCGTGAACACCAGGCAGTGGGGGCGGTGGTGGTGGGGGTGTGCTTTTAAAGCTCAACATTCCATCATGAGGAGCCCGAAAAGGAACCAAAGAACAAGATGGATTTCCAGCGCCTTCCATCTTCCATTAACAGGTGCTGTTGGACAGTCACATTACGGAAATTTAACCGCTGATTTAGTTTTTAGACTAAATGCATGTGCTGTTTTGTATAAATCTTTCCCTCCTTTTTTAACAAATTGTCTTTCAAAACATGTTACTGTTTACTGGAGCTTTTATTGGAAGGTCAAATGTTCTCAAACAGCAACCGCTGACTGTGAAATGCATTGCGACTTAGCAGGGGTTGGTTGTGGGTTTAATTCCCAGCTCCAGCTCTGTGTGTGAAGCTTGCATGTTCTAACAAAATAGGTCAACCGGTGTATCTAAATAGCATGTAGCATGTTAGCGTGTGCGGCGATGGACTGGCATCCTGTCCATGCTGTCCCCTGTCTTTCCAGGGACAGGCTTCCCATGATCCTCTGTCGGATTAGTCGTTGCGGAAGACGAATGGCAGATTTGTTAGTCGCGTTTTGATCTTTGCTCAAAGACTGACGGTGCGTGTCATAATGGGACACTTCCCGTAAACATTCCGAACACTGGTACATCTCTGCCGTTAATCCCTGATCCTGCCTCGGTCTCCCTCTACAGTGCAATGGATTCAGGAAGAGCAGATGTATTCGAAACTCTGCTTTAGGAGTGACTGAACAATCAATTGAGAAAATATAGAGGCAATTACAGCATCTCCCCCTCACTGATAAAATAACTGCAAGGGAGGGGAGGGGACATAAATAAATAAAGTCAGATAAATAAATGTACGGGGGCAGAAAGGTCTTAGCCACTGTGACAGTCGTGTAATTAATGAGCTGTGTCGGATGGCCTTAATTAAAAGCAGCAGGGTCCACCCTATCCCTTTCAACTATAATTTCGAGGGATCCAAAAGTTTTATTTTTCCCACAGTAATACAAACTTGCATTCAGAAGTCCGTAAACCGTATTACACCTGAAGGTGCCGTAAGATGATTTACAGAGGACTCAGCGGGCTGACTTTGAAATTATGCTAGTCAACAAAAGATCCAACGTTTGAAGATTTTATACGTCTGTCGTCTCCTTGGCGGACGGCACGATTTAATCTGCCACTTTAAAAAAGGGGAATTTATATGGAAAGGAAGAGCGTTTTTACTGGGGATGTCAGGTGCTTTTCAGACGCCTGGCGAAGAAAACACAGGGCATAAGGCATACTTAGGAAATATATTGCCTCCGTCTATCATTAGTCATTAACGGTGGATCCACCCCAATTTAGCGGCCTGGGATTATCATTGGTGACGCAACGGCATGCAAACCCTAACAGAAACGTGTCTTTTTTTAGAAAGTGCTGGCCTGGGAAAAAAGAGAGTGAGAGGAAATAAAGAAATAAACCTTCAAATAGCAGGAGAAATCGGGGGGAGGGGAAAACAATGAAATATCGGCAACACACGGATGAAACTGAAAAAACACAAGATAAAAAGCAACCGGGGGGAAGAGGAGCCGGGGGGGCTTTATTCACGAACAGCTGTCAAATAATAAAGGTTATTAAAGGCGGAAAATCAGCCCGTTTTCCAACCCATGAAATTATTTTTACAGTGTTCACGGCAATTAATAAATGAGGATCCTGCTCATCGCATCAAATTAAATGGAAAATTAGTGTACCCTGCAAGATCATCAACAGTCCGATTTCAAACGCGTGTTCCTTCATTAAACGTAATTAGACATTTACCCCTTTGAGTGCTCCTTCGTTTGGAAACGCCGTCTCCGGTAGTTCGGAGTTCAGTGTCGTCTTTACGTAAAGACTAGCGGCTGCCCCAGGGTTTCAGGAATGGAAATGTATAGCCACTCTGCAGAGACTAATTATGTAAGCTTATGTATGAACTTGAAAGCAGTTTAAATTGCCTTTATATACCATGTGACTGAATATTCCGTTTTATCTGCCTAATATTTTATGCCATGCTTTTATTGTATTATTTCGCTGTTTTTATGTTGTTGATTTTATGCAAGATTATACAGGGGTTCTAAAATTAATCAATATAATGTAAGATGTTGCATAATATGTACCAAATCCTTTTACTTTTATAAATAATTGTGTTATCCTAATCCTCCCCCTTAAGAGGATTTTCTAAACGTTTAAATTTTTAATAGAAATTTGTTTTCTTGTGATAGCGTAGTTGCGTGACACTTCATCTGCACGGTTTTCTTTGTGTGCTCGTTTAGGCAGGAAAGTTTGAGGACAACAATAGTCTCTCTCTGCGTAAATGCTTATTTTCTGGGCCTGGCGACTGTGGCTTGTAGGTAAGCTAGCAAACGGCCAGTTGTGTGTTTTTAGCAAGTAACTGGTGCATGATTGTTAAATCATACTGTTTTAGTATGATAAAAGCATTTTTTGCTACCGTTATTAATAACTCGGAATGAGTTTCCCCAAAGTGTAAAAAAACAGTGGTCTTCATCTGTGTGTCCTCCTGCAGTGTGTTAATCATGGATTTCAGGCCGTCTGAAATTGTGGCTGGGGGGGGGGAATGGGATGATGGAGAGGCTGTGGAAAGATCTCTCTGGTTCCTCTGCATGTTCTCTAGTCGCGGCCCATTCTACGGACGAGCCTGCTTCACTTTCTGCTCTGCTGCAGAGGGTCGCGTGTGTTTTTAGACAAGTAGATCTCGGTTCATGAAGCAGTTCTGCCTTTGATTTAAGTGTCTGACTTACCTAATGGAGATGTGGCTACACTGCCGACACAGGACTCGAGCCGACGACCTTCTGATTACTGTCAAAGGGGCACAAAGTGCTGCACCGCGTACTACCCCCTGGTGAAAACCATGGAGGCGCATAGCTGTGTCCTTACAGCTATGCTGGTGGCCAGGGTTTGGCACTTCATATTTGCTACGGTGATTAATTTCTATGGTGACAGATGACGGCTACATGAGGCCAGATGGATGAAATAAATCGGGTTGGAGGAGGCGGGGTTGGCAGATCAGATCTCCCAGTAAAAGCCCTTTTACCCCCTGTGAAAAAAATCTACGTCCCTGGGCCAGAGTGACAGATGGATCAATCCATCACTGTACAGCGGGGGGAGTTCATTAAAGTCTGCGAGATGACCGGCACCCCGAAACAAGTGGGCTGCGATGGGAGTGATTTGCACTCGGCTGTCATGATAAAGCCTTGATGGAGGATTCCCCCCCCCCCCAAAATGTGGTTGGAACCCCTCAGTGATGGATGACCTCAATCCCACGATGGAGACATGAGATACCCACAAGTTTTATAGGGTATGTACTAGCATAAAACTTACCACCGCTGATAGGACATCCATAGCCAAAGAATATCTCCTCATTTCTAATTAATAAATACGTTTATAAATACATTTTAGTATTTATTAGTTTAGTCTTATTTTTCCCTGCTGCAGTGTAGCTGAAATAGTGTCTGTGTGCGTATGTTTGCATGCACATTAGGGATCTGCTCTTTACGATAGGGACGAAATAGAGGAGATCAAAGGTCACAGGCCGCCCACGGTGCCAGATGAATTTCCTGTGCTGATGTGCAGTAGGCGTGGGCCGGGGGCCGCCACAGGGTGTGATCTGCTCTCCCTGCACGAGCTGGAGTGGCCCGAGCTGGGCCAGTGCCATCGGGCCAGACGTTTGGATCCCTGCTGAGAATAAACAACGGTGAGCCCCTTGGAGGCCTGCACTGTGGCTGGGGGGGAGGATGGGTCTTGGGCTAAACCCTCACAGGACGGCGAGCATGGACTCCTGTCCCCTGGGTTTTTGAAGCGCAGCAGCACTTTGAAGCAGTCTCGCGGAACGCTTAAAAACCTTCTCTAGCATAGTGTATCGAGGGGCCTTGTTCCCATGTGTGCAAATAAGCCTGTCGCCCGCTGTTATCGTGCCGGGATGCCTTCCTGGGTAGTGGGCACCCCCGAAGCTCATTTGGTATGCTCCCTCATGTCCATCCTGTGTAATTCTGCATTCTGGTTGCCCTCAAAGCTCCCCAGGTACCATTGCAGACCCGACTACCAAAGGACACCCCCCCCCCACCCCGCCTGGTTCCACTCGCCCTCCCTCGCTGACCGGGGAGATGTTCTCCAGTTCTGGCTGAGCTGAAGCTTGGCCTGAGTGGTATGTCATGGGGCTTCGAGGTGATGTTACGTGGCCACCCTCCCTGAGAGTTGTGGCGTTCAGACAGCGTTAAGGGGGCTTCCTCACCGTGGCGATGCCAAGCAGTGATGTCCGTCAGGAAAAGTGCCCGTTAATAGAGGAAATGCTTTTAGCACCATTAAATTCACTTAGGAGATAATGGGGAAACTATTACTCTTTTTAGACATTCATCTGTGAGCGAAACAGGATTCATAAGCACCAGCTAGCTATAAAGAGGCGCCCTCTAGTGCCCATTCTGCACTGATTTTTAAACACTGATACATTTGCTCTTGGCTTCTTGGAATTAGCCCCAGAAAAAACAACAGAGATGAAAAACACCACCTGACCCGTGTCTAGTGGAGTGTCGGGAAAATCACGGGCATTTTTTTCAGGGGTTTATATGCCTCCTGACTGTAACATGGATGATTCTCCAAACTCCAAGAAAATTGGTGTTGTGTAATGTGCTTGCGGTTTATTAGTTTATGGGAAGTTGGTTCAATCACCAGGTGGCCATTTAAAGCCCGTTTTCAGTGTCTGTATTGTTGCTGCGCTGATTTGAATGGTCATTTGAATATTACTCAGCATTGTGTCTACAGAATGAAGAGCATAGTGTGCGAGGAAAGATATACATCCACAGAGCTTTGTGCTCCGAATGCTGAGTCCCTTTGGGTTATAAAGGAACCGAAAATGAGAGCCTGGATGAAACATCTCATGAAACCCCTCGTTCTTCTCCGGCAAAGCGTCAGAGACATTAAGCAGAGTAGCTCCTGGTCATTTGCAGACTGGGGGCACACAACAGCTTGTGATCACAAGTTCACCAAGTAAAATGCACCATGATTTCTCGAATCGCACAGTAATTATGCCCAGGAATCGTCCGTATTCATGCAGTTCTCTGAAGTCGGTGACGTGTATTTGTGACATCCGTGTTCCACTTTATGTAAATGACATCATTTAGAGCCAATGAAAATGGAAAGGAGGGGAACCTGGGAGTCAATCCCATTCCAGGGGGGAGTGGGTACCCGATTGCCTCTGCTATCATCATAAATGCTATGACTGGCACACGGTCAGCAACTACACGCCACGGACTCCACAGACTTCAGTTTTAATCAGGAAATATGCTACAGTTCCACCATCTTCCTGGTTGTGCCAATTCTCACGTTCTCTAAGGACCCTCTTCTATATATTGAAATATACAGACATTTAATAACTCAGCAACCTGTTATATGACTGCATTAACTCTGATGTATAGATATCGATGCAAATATACTGTCCTATTTAAGCTGTTTGACTGCTGTACTGTAATACGGCTGACCTGCTGGAGGTCTTTTTGGTGAACATTTGATAACTATATAGATCTAGGAAGCAGTGCTTTGCCATTTCATTGGATTCTTCTTGGTCGACAGAAATGTTGATTTTTTCCAGTTTCTCTGGCTGAGCCGGCTGACGTCAGTGATAACATAAGAACATAAGAACTATACAAACGAGAGGAGGCCATTCGGCCCATCAAGCTCGCTTGGGGAGAACTAAACTA
>JAODJX010000040.1:13974837-13985891 GCA_026776945.1 Isichthys henryi | reverse complement strand
TCTTAGCTGTTAGCCGTTAGCTCGGTAGGGTCACGTGGAGTCACCTGCCATGTGTCGCGTCTTAGCTGTTAGCCGTTAGCTCGGTAGGGTCACGTGGAGTCACCTGCCATGTGTCGCGTCTTAGCTGTTAGCCGTTGGCTCGGTAGGGTCACGTGGAGTCACCTGCCATGTGTCGCGTCTTAGCTGTTAGCCGTTAGCTCGGGTAGGGTCACGTTTCCATGAGAACTTACTATAGTAAAGTAATAAGTAAAGGTTACGGATAAATAACATATGCAAAAATATAACAGAATAGAACAAGCAGAAGTGCAAAGTGGCCATAATAATAGCCCCCATCGGCTGTGTTCTAAAGATGAAGACCATGGATAAATGTAAGGAAGGGCAGATATCATCCACAGCGACGCCAAACCTCATCTCACAGGGTAAGGATTTAGATACGTTTTTTTTGACACAAACCCCCGCCTGTAAGGAGGACGATGCTCTCGTCTCTCTGTACTTTCACGTCCGCTCCGCCTTTCGCCGGCCCAGCTGGCATTTATATCCCATAACCGTCAAAGTCAATAATGACTAGCCGGGCGTCGCCATCGCTGAGCAGAAGCACGAAGCTTGGCAGCCTGCCGTGGGATTGCGTTTCAACACCTCACAATATCTGGTGTCTATCACGGGCGTCTTGACGGTCTTTCTCTCATTCCCCCCCTTTTTCGCTTCGTTGTTTCACAATAGGTAAGATATTCAAATGTTTAGCCTTGAGAAACAATGGCTAATACATCTGATGATAGCCGATTGTTTGGAAGACCAGCGGAGCCTCGCTTCAACCTGTCAGTAAACAGGTAAACATCCTTTGTCTCCACAAAAGAGTCCCATATCTCAGTGTCAACACATTTTATGAAAGCAGGCAGACTTTCATTGATGCTGCTGTCGTTATTGGCACTATTGATGAGGGAACTCGAATGTCTCTCCAAACACGAGAGGCACGTGAGCATACAGATGACATTTGCACAGTATTTCTGGATTGAATTAAAGGCTTGAGTCATAATTAAACTGTACGGGTTTGCTGACCTTGTATATATGTTTTGGACATCCACGAGAAAGCAGACCCTGTGGTTATGTCAACTAAAGCATTGTTAAATACCCTTTATTTCCTCTTGAGGAAAATTAATAATCTGATAAGGAAACGTTTGCTCAGTGTTTCAGGAAACTGGAGCTCTGACTAAAGCTGGATATGTGGGATATCTATACAATGAAGAGGCAGGTATCAAAGAATTTTGATTCATACTTCTGAGGAGAAACAGTGAAGACTTAAAATTTGAATCTTGGGAATTTAGGATGGTTCTGGGTGATCAGCTTTCCTTAAGAAACCGCACAGAAAGTGTTCCGTGTTGTTGTAGGCAAAATCCAGCTCCTGGTCACTGGACACAGCCGATTTGTGCTTGGCCAAAGGCTGGGTAGACAACAATCGAACCTTACTAAGGATGCTCTTTGCACAGTGCTGTTTACAGTATGAGCGATTTTTAGTAAATATTGTAGGAGCAGAATAATCGACTTTGGTCCAGGGTTATTTACCTCTATTTCAGCAACATGATATACTTTGTTGAACAGGAATCTTGTGATGTTTAGCAGTGTTAATCGCAGAGGACACTCCAGTTAGGCCACATTTAGCCTCCTCAGTACCTGCCTTCCTGTCTCTTCTTCTCCTAAGAATGTCTTTGGCTCCTCACACCGGACAGTGTTTGTAGTCTGTGCTGTGAGATCTGTTAGCGCTGCGGTAACGTATCGGTTTTGCCTGGATAAGTCAATGCCTGCTGCCACTTCTGCTACTTAACTACCTTGCAGCAGAAGCGCAAGGCTGGGTTTCTTATTTCAGAGGAGGAGTCCGACGCGATTTGGTTTCATGCACGATACTGGAAACATGGTACTAATGCAATTAATGGTTTTCAATGTTTTCACAATTTTTTTTTACCAATACTGTACATTGCAAAACTATGCAATTGTTTGTCCTTGTTTTCTCTAGGGGCCCTAGCTGAACACTCAGTGGCCCCTGGTTGGACCCATCTTGTCACTCACCTATTCAAAACATATAATCAGCTAATGACAAGGTTGCACCCTCTGTATGAGTGAAGGCTATTCTTAAAAAAATCCAGGAATCGCCCCTGGTTTTGTTCTTCAGTGGTGCAGAATTTTGTCAGTACTACTGCACCGCCCTGGTGGGCTAGATACACAGTGCAGCCTTTTTAAAATTGCCCTGCCATTTGAGGGGTTGAAAGGAGCCGTGTTCCTGTCCACAGCCCCCTGTCGGCTTGTCCTTCAGTTTCCGCCGTTAATGTGCGATTCTGACATTGTGCCTTTAGCAACACAACTCAGTGGGCGCCAGGCTCGTTATCCAGCGTCCTGTTAGGGTCATACAAGCTGCAGAGGGATTGGCTGTGTTTCACGTTCTGCTACCTGATGCCTTTAGTATGCTTCGATTCTGGTGGAATGGGAAATGGAGAAGGCAAGAAGGATCCGGGACTTTATTTGTGGATGAGTCAGGAGAGAACTGGTTTGTGTTCAACACAGTGGAAAGACACAAGAATGAAAGTAGGCAATGGGCCATGGAAAGTGTGCCGGTTGGGTGTGGGGTCAAACATCAGGATCTGGGTGAAGTTGAAAGAGCAGTCTAGCTAATATGTGACAAGTGGAGTGGAGGAACAGGCTCATCACCCCCTCGTGCAAGATACGCTCACTGCTCCAAGACTATACAGCTACAGTCATATACTATACAGGTAAAATCATTTTTTAGATTCAGTGTTAAATGTTATTCATTTGCAAAACAATATTATGCTTCCTTTATACAAGCCAAATGGCTGTCAATTGTAAAACTGACAAAAACATTTTTATTGAGCCATTTGTTTGAATATAAATCGGCACGCTCACAACTCCTATTGTCTAGAAATACTACATTATACACGAGGCTGCCTGAAAATCGACACGTGAAAAGACCTGCAGCTTTATTATGTATCATCATGTATGCATTAGGCATCGCATTGCATGCATTACAGAAAATAAATGAACTAGGGCCGAATGCATGCCATTGAGGTTCGCTGCCTCGGATGTGAATAGTTTCTGTTTTTCGATTCTCCTCCAGTCATTTGTGGCATCTGGGGAGATGATCGCGCCTGGGTGGTACCCATCGGGGCATGTTTGATTCTTGGGGCATCCAGTGTGAATTCTGCGTCTTTTAGGCGTAATGTTTTCAAAAGTGCCACGTAATATAAAATGGAACTTAATTGATCTGCGTGTGGGGAATTTTTTTTGTCTGGTAGCAAATGAGAAATACGACAAATGATAATGTAAGTAAAAAGACAATAAATGCATAAAGGGAAATCAGTAGTAAAATAAGCCGAAAACGAGTAGATTAAATAAATAAAAGAACTGTGGTAAGCGATGTACTACTATGGTAAATATAGTGCAAAGTAGCTGCAGTTGTGAAAAATGGAATTATGGTCTGTTTGGAGTCTGTACCTGCTGAATACTACGAGGGGAGATGCGTGAGGCTAAAATATGAGTGGCTGGTTAAAGAGACAGATTGGTGCTGGGCACCTGTGCACCGATTAAAGCAGACTTTGGCTCTCCTCTTGTAGTTTTATTCTTTATTGCTTGAAGAAAAGGAAAGTAAAATAAAGGCTACTGGCAGAGATTCTGAGGGTGCTTAAGAGAGGCAGCAGCACGTAAACGACGGCGTTAGCGATTAACGCCCACCGCGCCAGAGCTAGCTAATGTCATACTCCGACGGTGGGCTTGAGGCCCTCAAAAGTAGCGAATACTGACAAACCACAGAAGGTGTCAAGGTGGCGCTGAGCTGGCGGCCTGCATTAGATGTCGTCGGGGGGCTCACGTACGCTGAAAGGGCTACAGAAATTCTTTGATGTACCCGCCAATCTTGAGTTGAGCGAGACTGAGGAGTTACTGCCCCGTTATGAGGATTCGAGAAAGCGGAGAAAGAAATGGACAAGTATATATATGTGACAGACCTTGGGATGTTTGCCAGCACTCGAGATTTGGAGGGAACATTAAGGACTCGCTGATAAAAGCTGGCTACACGGAGAAGTGGTGAAGAGAAGCCAGGGCAAATATGCGAAGAGAGCAGAGTGGCATCTGCACGTAAATTCGGGACAATCCAAGGCAGCGCGGTCAAAGCTAATGCGCTTCGGTATGCGACCGTG
Source organism: Isichthys henryi (assembly GCA_026776945.1). Lineage (NCBI taxonomy): Eukaryota > Metazoa > Chordata > Actinopteri > Osteoglossiformes > Mormyridae > Isichthys > Isichthys henryi. The sequence continues at coordinate 13,981,692 of JAODJX010000040.1, read as the reverse complement.
CATGCTATTGGCTCGCATCCTGTCGCAAATGACTCGGCAATTAGCACATCGGGGGCAAAGTCAGACGCCCCACGAAGAGACCAGACAGGTCAGTGGCTTAGAGATGAAAAGTCCAGTGACGCAAAGTGAAAACCGATTTGCAGTGTGATACACGAAATGGATAAGGACTAAGAGGCGATGTCATCGGATGGTGGGCGACATGCGGTATCATAGCGACAGTCCTTCGTCGTCTCCCCATTTATTTCCCGGACACAGGCACTGTGATTGGAAAGACAATCTAAGTCTTGGTACATATAACAAGAACAAATCACAGCCATTCTGCAAAAAGCAGGCTGTACACATTCAGCTTGAGAACATCTTGTCATCGATAGCATCGCAGGCGGAGTGAGTGAGTATCATCCATCAACGGTGGGGCTCATTAAGGAGTCTATAAAAATGTCTTTGAGGCAGATGTTTGACAGGAAGCTACCTGATACAGACGGATGTCAATCATCTGCCTGGTGAGGCCAAGTATCCACCAAGCTACAGCTTCGCAGATGAAGGCCTTTATGGCTAACGTGCGCCGGCTCTAACGAGGAGTCAAGCGAGCTCGCAATCGCTATCGATTTAGGGCCATTAAATAAAACCTTGAAACGAAATCGGGTTCCTCTGCTCGCTGACGTCTCACCTGACCCGTCGACGGCAGGAGTTTTCAGAGTGTGATGTGGCAAATGGATCCTGGCAAAGAGGTCCACGTGATCCAGGCTGATGTCCAGGTCAAAACAAGTATGATGGTGAATCAATGGCATTTGCTCACAGACGTCATTTGGGGAAGATGGTGGCGCAGGAGGTAGTGCTGTTGTTCGGCAACCGGAGGGTTGCAGGTTCGAGCCCTGGTTCCTCCTGACCCCATCAAAGTGTCCTTGAGCAAGACACTGAACCCCAAATTGCTCCCGGTGAGCAGGTTGGCACCTTGCATGGCAGCCTCTGCCGCCGGTGTGTGAATGAATGGGTGAATGTGAGGCATAACATGTAAAGCGCTTTGGAAAAAGCACTGTATAAATGCAGTCCATTTACCATTTACGTCAGGAGAGGAACATTGAACTCAATACAGACAACTTCTAAACGAGAAGATGAGGGATGCTGTACATTGTTGTCGACATACCATAAACTGCGAGTTTCCGTAGTTAAATTCACAGCCCTTACAGCTGAGGTCTCAAACTAACAACCTGTGGCTCAATCATTCGTTTTCTACTCTTGTCATTTTTTCATTTAAGTCATCTGCACAGACTTGTTTCCTCATAGATTAGCAGAATAAAGACGTTACATGTTTTTTTGCTTTTTCTTCTTTCTCTTTCAGCTCATAAAAATAGCTCAGGTGCCCCCCCCCTTAGGGGAAGAGCTCTTAGACAGTGATGCCCATGTCATTTGAGTTTGAGACGTGTGCATTTCAGAGAAACCAAACCCAGAAATGTAAGGGTGTGCAAAGGTTCCCGGAGATAGGGGCTTAATGGTCAAATTTGTGTGACCGTCTCCTAACCATCGGTGAACTTCCTCTCTGTCAACTTCACTAGGATATCAGTATAGGACTTTGTGCCTAAACCCCAGCTTGGACCTGTTTCTTCACATTGGAAGAAAATGGAAATATGTAGCAAGGGTGGGAATGGCGTGACTGAGAGAGAAACTAGTGCTAGAGTCAGAGAGCTGGGACGTTGTTGTGAAACTGTGTCCTCACCTTTCATTTTAGTCACGTGTCGTCGAATCCTCCATGACACTCCCTCAGACATCAGTCGTCAGTCGCTGATCATGTGACGCACTTCCATTTTGGGTTTCAGTTCTGTTGTGTCAGTCTTCCAAGCATTTATACTGCAATGCCAAGCTTCAAGCTTACATATCTGCAGAAAAATAAAAAAAAATGTGGCATCACTTACAGTAAGCTAAAATGCACTGTCTGGGAAGCTCGAAACAACAAATAAGGATGACACATTTTCAACAGTCTGACATTTCTGAAAAAAAAAAATTCCTCAACCTACATGTTGTGAATTCTGTCAAAGGACGCCTCACGTACGTCTGCGTAGATCAATTTCCCAGACCGCGGCACTGGGGATTCGCATGGCTGATATGCACGACAACTAAAAAGCTGGAGAACATTCTATTTTATTAGAAATTATGACCGTCCCACCCTGAGACCTCCCAACCGGTGAATCTCACTCTCCGTATTGATGGGGAGGCACGTGCACTGTGAGATGCACTCTTTTAATTTTCACTTTCATCATATTTTCCTCTTTTTAGACAAATGAGGCTGCCTGTACTTTCAGTCATAGCCCCTGCGACTGCTTCGTAGATCACCTCGCGTCGTGCCGTATACGTGAATGTCATAAGTGTCCGGATTTACCGCTGCCTGGAATGATGCATTTCCCTGAGTATCTTTTGAATCGGATGCCTGTTCTGGAATCAGTGAGCGCCTGTGTTTGCCTGGAGCTCCTGTCGCTGCCTCGGATTCGTTCCTAAATGGCTCCCTGTGTGCGTTTGTGTGCCCCGTGACGGACCGACATCCTGTGTCCTGACTTTCTGAGCCCAGTGATGATGCTCATTAATACTTTATGTGTCGATCTTCTGTTCAGTAATATTTCACTTAAGTCACTTTTTAACCGAAAGTTCTTTACATGCCTGTCTAAATAAGCATATTACACAATGACCCAAAGGTTTTGGAAAATCGATCTTCTGATCACTTACTCTGTACGGGGTCAAATAGGACATCGAGCATATCCCAGGCCACACACAATCACACTCTTCAGGAAACTTAGAAACACCTATTAGGCTACCTGCATGTCTTTGGACTGCAGCACTGATCCCAGGCAACATTTATGCATTCAGAGCAACAGTGGGATTCAAATCCCCAACCGTAGCGGTGTGAAGCAACCGCGTTAAACCACCGAGCCAGAATGGCCGCCTGTTAAATTGATTTCATTTAAAGCAGTAGAGCTTAAGATTTCAGTCCGACGGTTCATAACGCTCCCTTGCCACCACGCCAGGCAATGCCACTGGGTGCAGTGGGCCTCGGCTAACAACCACACTAGGCTGGAGTCTCTGCCGGCGCCGAAAATTACCTTTCGCTCAACACTTCGGCATGAGTTCAAACAGACACAGAGACAGAGCAAGCTTCCTGTGACTCCTTGCATTTTCTTGCTCATCTCCTCTTACTCCTCTGCCCCCCCCCACAAACCCGCTCACCGATATAAATCACAGAGAGAACCTAGGGTCCGTCCTCCGTGCCTATCTGCTGGGAGTCTTCAAGCGCCGCCGGGATAATGAAAACCCTTCGGATAATTAGATAGTCGCTGTATATCTATCAGAATGGAGGCCGTCAGAACTATAGCTAACATGGAGGAAGCGGGGGAGGGCAGCCTTCACTGAGGTGAAGGACAGATGTTGAGGGCTTCTTCGTTAAAATGTTCCATGGCATCTGGCATTCGGCTCTGTGGGCTACTGACAAATCGTTAGTCGTTCGTGTGGGCACCACGTAGCCTCGATGCCCGAGATGGGCTGTCCGGGCAGATGTTCTGCTGGATGGTGGACTTTTCAAGTGGTAGACCACCGAACCGATCAGCATAAAAGGTGCCTTGGTCCAGTCCATGGAGACCTGGCTCCTCCAAGGTAAAGGTCTACATGCTAAGCTGACTTAGCAACCTGAACTGGGCTGATAACTTCTCAAGAATGCTGAGCGTGACTGAGCTGCTCCTTGATGTTCAGCACGACTTTGTACAGGTTTGGATCCATGTATATTTCAAAGGATGCAAATAAATGAACTTGTACAGCCTGTTTAATCAGAGCCTGGCTTGGCAAGAACCGTAGGCTTTCAAGATCACTACGGGTTCCTGCATGACTTTTGTCCTTGAGTGGAATCTACAGCAGCCCACGGTAAGACCTCATCTCTCGGTACTGGCTTGGTGGCCTTCTGTCAACGACCTTTGTGTGATTCATTGGTCAATTATATGAGCTTCTACCTTAGTGCTAAGCGACAGGACCCGTCTCTTTGCACAAAAGTAAGAATTGCGTAAGAGCCAGCAATGGGGAAAGTGAGTCGAAGCCCAGGGGTTGGCCAGTCGCTTGTTTGGGAAGTGAGTTAAACCAGCTGGTGACCAAGCACACAATAATCCCCCCCCCCGGTGTACGCCTGGAGGCATCGCTGGGTTACATAACTATGGCTGTGTTTGCTATTAGCTTAGGTGCATCTAGAACAGGAAAGTGCCTTTGTTTGCTAAGGCCTGGAGCTGTTGTGTAGTAGAAAGGGACCCTGTGTTCAAGTCGGGGTGGGAAGGTAACGGGTTAGGTTTATCTCCTGGGTTTTAGACTTCCACTGACTCTCAGCATGTGTGTGTGTTTAACAGACTTCCACAATGCCCCCATGCTACCGGGACAACTTGTCACCTTTCATCGGTGACGCTGCAGCATTTTCTCCCATAATGCTTTGTTTGAATATGGCAAGCCTCTGCCTCTCACGGTTTAAATACTGCAGCAATTGTCTCGATTCCTCCTGGGGGCGATGCATCGTCCCGGCTCTGACGGTGGGTTTAAAAGGCGGCACCTTTTACGCATTCATGAGGCGGCTGTGCTTTTCAGAGATTGCTCTGGAAAACCACTCTGCCGTCGGCGATCGGTGCAGCGGCGTTCTGTGAGAGTGCCGAAGATAAAATTATATTGAGAGGAATAATCTGAGGAGCCTGAAAGGTTCTGATCCACTCCGTTTTTGGGGAGAATGGCGTTGTCTGATCGTAGTGTGGCTAAGCGGGTTGAGCCGGGGCCTGTCTGGTGGAATGGTGACAGGAGGCGAGATGGATCTCAGGAGCTGTGTGGTCCCCCCCCCACTTAATCCACCCCCATCCTGTTAACAGGTCCGCAGTAGAACATGCTGCTTCAACATCTTCTAAAGAAGGAACGTGTTTATTTAATATTTAATGTAGTGACTGTGTGCGGCCAGTAGGGGCCCCCCAAAGCACAGGGGCCTCATATTGATGTGTGGATTGAGTGGTGGTAAACAGTGTTGTCAGTCGTGTTTTTTTTTTTTTTTTTTCCTCCGGGATAAATTCGTGCTCTTTGGATTCTGAGGCGTTTTGAAAAAGTACAGAGAGATGCAGCCCACGATCTCCTACACGTACAGGATTGGACGCTCGTTTCGTTAACCTGCAAATGCCACATTCGAAACAAAGTGCAGCAACTAGCCGGGTATAAAAATCGGAGGAGGTGTGGATTTCCTCTTGTGACGTCTGCATCTTCTTTTTCCCCAGACTAAGCGCTTCGCATTTCGCCCGCGAGGATCCGGTGTAATATATTACTGCCCTTGATTCTCCATTTTCCTTACATAGTTGAAAGAGATGGAAGGCTGGTCCGGAGTGAATCTGCGTGCGAGTCCACCACTGTGTGTGTGCGACGTCTTACCACGCCATGGTTAGTAACCACAGAAACCATGTCTAGAATGAGCTGTACATCCATTTGTGACAATCCAATCAGGTACTGCGAAAGATGGTGACAAAGAAGCCCATTGCATGCAGATGCCCTTTATAAGAGTCACTGCAGTGGCAAACATTTACGCCTTCATTTCAAGGTTAGAATTGTAGATTCTGTATATGTTCCTCACTGGGTACTCATTAGGGACGGGTCATCCCAGGGAATCATGGGTAATTAGTCATTGCCCTTTGCTGTCATATATACTTCATATGCCAATACCACCTGAATCTTTCTACGTTTTGCTCACGGTGAGACTTCCTTTGTGCAGTGCAGTGTATAGAACCAGTGCTTCTGCCTCGCAGGATGCGAGTTGGGTACCTGCCCCTTGGTCGCACATGTGTGTGTGTTTGTGTCTGTGGGGGGGGGGGTGCGGGGGTGAGTGGGTTGTGCATTCTCTGGCTTTCTTGCAAGTACTTCCTTGGTCCAATGACATACAGATTATGTGGAATGTTGTCTTTAAGCTGCCCTTAACCTGTGCCCTGCAATGGACTGGCATTCCATCCAGGGTATACGCAGTGATGCACTGGCGTCCCGTCCAGAGTTAATCCTTTGATGGACTGATGTCCCATCTGGGCATCCTGTCCCTGGGTGTCCTCAGCCTTCTACCCTATGCACCCTGGAACCAGCTCTAGGCTCAGTGACCCGTTCTCGATAAGTGGTTATGGAAGATGGATGGATTAACTATATTTCAGTTTAGCAACACTGATGCAAGCTTGCTCTCGAAATAAAATGCCATCCTATAAAAAATTAGCATACCTTTAAATAGAAAATAGAAAGGTAAGTGGGCATTTCAGCGAAAATATCTGTGGCAATTTCAGGAATGGAATCGATCACCGGCGAATTGGGTGGGGGTGTTACCATGGAAACGCAAAGCATCCAGGGTCTAATTAGACGTGGATTTTGACCTGTGCTGATGGCCTCTTCTCATATTTTTCTCATAAATTACTTTGCGGAGCTGTTCTGCAACCAGGATGTTCGTATGACACAGTTGAAGCCTATTTGGTAGTTTTGCCAGCCCAAGTTTTTAATATTAGAAGATTTAAGGTGAATCATGAGAGAGCCAGAACTGATTATAGCACTGAGAACATTTCAACTTTCTGAAAATAGTAGTTGTGAAGGTGTCGGCCCCATGCCATCTCCCCTCCCCCCGCCCCCGCCAAGCATTACTCTCACATCTATATGTGCGTCTATGTCTGAAAGGACAGTATGATGGGATATGTGAAAATAAACACACTCCAATTCTCCAGCGTGTGTCTCACGCTCACATGGCCAGTAGGGGAAGTATTTCCGTATCTCTGTCTTCCTCGGGTGTCAGATGAGTGGGGGGGGGGGGGGGCACTATCACCCGGGGTGTGGGGGTCAAAGGGC
>JAODJX010000040.1:13957493-13969155 GCA_026776945.1 Isichthys henryi | reverse complement strand
AGCTGGACGAAGTGGCTGGGGAGAGGGAAGTCTGGGCCTCCCTGCTGAGACTGCTGCCCCCGCGACCCGACCTCGGACTAAGCGGGAGATGATGGATGGATGGATGATGGGATATATGAAAATTGAATGGCGAATAAAAAAGCTTCATTGCAAAAACACCTGCACTCACCAGGTCAGAGGTCATTATCTAGACCAGTAACATGTTCCATGTCTTGGTACCGGTCAGTGTCATGTGACTTAGTACTCCTGCATGAACGCTAGCTAAACCTTCTCCGTCACCTTTAAACCCACTGCTGATTTTCACACTGTTTGCTGAATAGCAAAAGCACCGCACAACATTCATAGGTAATTAGTCCCACTGCTAGGAATCTAGAGTGAGAAATTTGTCTATCCAACATGCCGACTTCTTGAGGCTTCTGTTCCCTCCCTGCCTGACATGCTTTGACTGCTTATGAAAAATAAATAATGCACCTTAAGCGTAACTCTGAAATCTGACATGACAGCTTTGGAAGCCCCGAATTTGCTTTCCTTAACATCGCCTGTTAATTACCATGCTGCGGTCTGGCTGTAAGTTCCCTCTGGTTAGGATGAGGGATTATTTTAACCATTGCCGATACCTTCCGGACTTTACTGAGGATCACTGACAGCTTGTCGGAATTAGCTGGGTTCCTGTGTCAGGTGGGAGGACCGTAGTGTTTTTCTGGCAAAATCTCCAGTTATCCCTGTATCTATCTGTCAGTCCTGTACCCAGCATCCGTATCCTCAAGCCATTAGAATTCTCAACCCGAACATGTACAATGACTTGTTTTTACAAATGTTAATTGTTCATGCCTCTTCACTGCATCATACTAACCTTCCCACATCGCTGTTTACTTGTTTCATGCATATACTGCATTTGCACCCTGTACACAATACCATTTGCACTCTGTTTTCGGAATAGTATTTTTATACATAGCTTTTTGTTTGTCTTCTGTTTATCCTGTGTTTTAGCCTATTACTCCCATCCATCCATTTTCTGTAAATGCTTATTCCACTCAGGCCTGGGGTCTGGAGTCACAAGGCAGGGTGGGATACCATCACAGGACACTCTCACACTCACACACACACCTACAGTATGGGCAACTTGGCAGTTCCGTTTAATCTCAGCCTGCTTTTGGACTGTGAAGGGAAACTAACGAACATGCAAACTTCACACACATGGAACCATGACAGACTCGAACCCTGGTCCTAGAGGTGTGTGGCGACAGCGTTAATTGCTGTTCTATGTACCTTTATCTATACTCTCTTTCTGCACAGTTGTAGCAAGTTGTTCCAATATAGCAGTGCGTGTGACAAATAAAGTCGGGAATCTTGAATAGGGGAGCCTGAATCTTATCCCAGACTGGGTCCAACTGGGCTGCAATGTCATTCCATGACACATAGGGCAGATCCACTGTGGGCTGTGTAGAGACAGAAATTCACCCAACTGCATGTTTTTGGACTAGCAGGAGGAATCCTGCATGGTAGAGAGGAAACACACAAAATGAGAAGTGGGATTTGAACCCAAACCCTACAGGTCCGGTGCACTGGTCAGAGGCTGGTTTACTGTTTCTGGTGCCCCACTCAAGAAGTAACTTTAGGGACCCCTGCCTTCCTAGTGTAGTAACTGTTTGTGCCCAGCAGGGGGGCCCCACGAAAAATGTGCGATTTGAGTGGCGGTAACGATCATCACTGGGAACAATTTGAGTCACTATGCCACCCTGCTCGAGTTATGGTCCAATCCCTAACAGAAAGCAGTGGGGTGCATTATAGTCCCACCACTAAGAATGTTAGATGGCCATTTACGGGCTGAAGTGATTTGATATTAACAGAGAAGCTATTTTGAAGAGATGGAAGATCAGAAAGCTTTTAACGAGGAGGCAATATTCATAGGACCTCTATAATAAAGGTAGAACCCCACCCCCACAAAAAAGGAAATTGAAGGCACAGAATTTGCATGCGGTAAAATTTCCGGAATATTAAACAGCCAGACACGAACACAGCCACACCGTTATATCGTAAATGAAACATTGAGGAAGGTGCAGGGACAAACATTACACTGTCAGGATTAATTTTAATAATTGAAGAGACTTCAGTCTAAAGTCCCAAACAGGCGGAGAGATATCGAGATTGTGTATAATTCAAGGTGACCGCCACACTTCCTGCTTTTTTCCGTCCCTGTCCAGGGAAGCGGTCCAGTTTCCCCTGTAGGTCAGACTAAAGTCAGCCCAGCAGTCTCACTAATGACATCTCCAGGTCACGCGTCACTAGGATGTGCTCTGACTGACATTCTCCTCAGCCAATAGAAATCCGCGATACTGAGAAATATGTATACTGAAGGTTTGTCTTGTCGTGAAATGTTACGGTGACATGAGTGAGTGTCGTTGGGTGTCAGGTCTCGTTGGTCACCCCCCCCCCCTCCCCCCAGTGTCACTTACATGGATATTTCTTTTAGAAAGCAGGGTCAGCCAGTCCCTGAAGTGACTAGGGGGTGGGGGGTCAAGGGCCTTGCTCAGGGGCCCTACAGCAAAAATGCTTTGAACCACCGACCTTCCGATCTCAGTGTCTAAGCCATTTGACCTTACCCAACTCCCTGTGGTAATGGCTCTCGAGAACATGTACCTTTTTCTCACACCTTTTTCTTTGCTTTCTCGTACCCATCGCCATCCCCACACCCCAGGCCAGGCTCCACCCCCAGTCCCCTGTCACATGATCATCCTTACAGCCAAGCGTATCCTCTTACACTAACATAACTGAATTTACGCCCATAGACACTTTATGTAAAATGCCCTCACCGGCAAAAAGCACCACTGCAGTGCAGATACTCTGTAATACCGGTTTGTTCCTACATATATCCTGCACGAAGAGACTATCATTCAGTTTCCTGCATATAGTTTATCTGACAAACTCATTTCTTGTGTAAATAGATTTTTTATAGCTTTAAACATCAACCATATCGTCATATTTTAACGATTTGCATTTATTAGATATTCAGATTATTAAAAACCCTTTGAACGTCGTTAATTACACGTTTGAAATGTGAAAGACGCTGGTGCAAACACTCATTATTTGTAGGGTAATACGGCTTTTTGTGGCTGGCAGAGAGATACAGAAATACACTTTAAATAATGAATAAACCGGCAACTCGTGAACGGAATCGCTAAACAAACAGGCAAACGATCCCGGGCTCAGCGAAGCATCGCCGATGATAGAGCCTGCGTTACTAAGGGCTGAAGCGGGGAATGAATCACTAAGCTGCCTTATCTGCTAGACACTGGGCGAATCTCTGCAGGGATTAGCCGGTCGTTAGCAAGCCAGTGTAGTGCGAAGCCCGAGCACTGGAGCGCCGTGCAAATCAGCAAATGAACTGTACTTCTGATGCTCGGTATGCCAGCCGCGGTCAGCGCTCCCCAGTGCGCGTGGCTCTCACGCATCTGCAATGCCGCCGGCTGCATATGCATATAAACGTCATCAGGTTGTGCTTTGATCTTTTATTAAAAGATTTGCTTATCGTTTTACTTTTAAAATAAAAGTTTAAGAATATATTTAAAATATTTCAATTTCCTACAGATTACTGATGCTATTTAGTTGATATACATCTTAAACTGAGACTGAATTCTGAGATGTTTAAATCTGTCTTTTTTCTTTTGGTGGTGAGTTTTATTGTTTCATTCTTCCACTAAATAAACTTCTGGGAAAGCCGAAGTGACATTTTGAGCGAGACCCCAGGAACAACAGACCCGCCCCCTGGTACTGATGATCGTTAACTCCAATGACACGCCTGTGATTGGTTCGACCTGGCGGTGCTGAGTGTATTACACCAACACGTGTAACACATTGCTAAAGACCACGAGATTGGCCGTGCGGACAGTTCCCAAAGACTCAACCATGAAAACAAAACCTGCTAAAACTGCCTCTTCAAAACCATGCTGATTATACTCTTGATATAACTTTTGTGAGCTGTTACTGCATTCTATGAGAAAACGCAGTAGCGGCTATCCCAGATGCTACAAACCCTGTGAAAAACAGACAAAAAATGGGAAAATTAGTCCTCAGAGACATGTATAAATTTGCATATGCTTCATAACATCTCATGCAACAGTGTGTTGGTCAGTGGGTCAGGACCCTGTGTCCCTGACCAGAAGGTTATTGGTTCAAATCCCCTGGTTTTCACGTTGGGCCTCTGAGCAAGACCATTAACCTCCAGTAGGTCCAGATACTGGCTGACCCCGATTTAAGTTAGAGATAATGACTTGTGGTGCGAAGGCTGGTTGTTTGCACTCACGAGAGGGTCTTTGTGGGCACCCCGGACCTCTAAGCAAAGTAGCATAGCTGTAAAAGTGTCTATAGATGAACTGCATAATGATAATGATGAATTAGCATTAATAATACAAATGCGCTAAGAGCAGCAAATAGCAGGCCCTTGTGTTTGAGCACGGAAGTCGGAGAGGACTGTTCTGCTGTGTTACCATCACACTGGAGGTCACTGAAAGCCTCCTGACTCTCTTATATTTCCAGTACATAAGCTTTTACCTCTCAGGCTGCCGATTTTAACCTACATTCCCTTGTAATGACTCTCCATTACTGCCTGAACAGCAGAGGGCTACAGATCGCCACTCGTGGGAGTTTTACTTATACAAAAAGTTCTGAGGGCAGAACGAAAAAATGATTGGTTCAGAGAGGTAACCAATCAGATTGTAGAGGAGGTGGGTCCAAGCAGCTAGAGTAGGCAGGACATCTGACATTTAGACTGCCACCAGTGATCATCCTCTACAATTTGATTGGTTCTCTCTCCGAATCAGTCATTTTTCTTTCTGCCCTAAGAGCCTCTTTTTTGTGCAAGTAAAACCTCCATGAGCCAGATCACCGGTGTAATTCCATAAAGTTTGTCACTTTGAGATCTCCACATTTTTTTGTGCGTGTGTGAGAGAGATTTCCAGTGTTCTGCAAAGCCCACTCCTGTGCTAATTTCGCATAGCACCGCATGTCCATAAAAAAATCCCTCCGATAATTGCTCACCCATTCCAGAAATAAATAACAGGAAAACATTAGGATTTAGAGGTGAGGCCTGCCAGTAGCTCGTCTCATTTTGCAGCTCAAGATGCTCGTCGTGAAATCGACGGGCAAATCATACGGCACGGTAACGCTGCAGAAACACTTATACATTTACAAATTTGACTCACTGAACTGGAACAGTGAACTATGAATATCAGCTGTGCTGGATTGCAGATCAACATTTCTGTGAAAGTAAAATCGATGGCTGCAACAGTGTTACATTTTTATTTTTAAGTGGTTTTGTCACTATTCATTTTTCCAGTCGTGCTTCCAGTTGGATTAAATGGGAAAATGAGATTGAAGTTAATGTATTTTTGACTGCTTCCTGTTCACTGGGCAGAAAGTTACCTCACAAAATACAGATTTAACCCTGAACAAACTTTGACCTGATTTGATTTTATGTTACGCTCGTGGCCTGACAGAGGAACCCATCAATTGTCCATTACTGCCTGTCTGATTCAGGGTCACGAGGGGCCTGGAACCTATGCCTGCACGGGCCACAAGGCAGGGGGCACCCAGGTTGGGATAAAAGGCTATTGCAGGACATGCTATTGGTAATTAAACATGCCAGACCACTGGCTTTGGGAACAAACCAGCAGAGATGCAAATTCCACACCCTCAGAGCTGGGATGGGAATCGACTTCACACCCATGATGTGATGCTGATGTGTGCTGGCCACTGTGACACATTATTAATCACAGAACATTTCATGCATATACAAGGAAAGTGCAAACAGGGACTTTAAAAAGTGAACTGGGGACGTGTTTCCATAAAAATGAATTCCTTAAGCTCATCAGGGTTTGTCTTTATACAGCTTTGCCTTGCTGCATTTGTATTCTGTGGAAAGCAGAATTCATGGACTTGTGTTTATTTTCAAATAACCACATGCATACCTCAGTATGTCCCATCAGTCATTGTGCTAAAACATTCAGCATTTTGGTGTTTGCCTTTAGGATTGTCGTGTTTGACTCCATTCCCTAATTTTAATTTGTGTCTATGAATAATTGAGTGCGAAAGCGAACTACCTGAAGGGGAAAAAAAATGTAAAAATGGTCAATTTTACTACTTTGTGAAAGACATCATGTATATAGTGTGCATTCCTGATGCATTGAATATGCTGATTTCCTTGCGAGACAGATACCTGCTGATATGATTCCTTATTGAGGGATGGTGTGTGGCTTGGTGGGTTGGGATGCTGTACCTGTCATGAGAAGGTTGTTGGTTCTAATCCCTGGGGGGGGGGGGGATTTTGCTCTTGGGCTTTTGAGCAAAGCCCCTAAGCCCCATTACTCCAATGATTATCTGGAAAACAAAACAGCTTCTGCCAAATAAATGTAAATGTTCCAGGACCCTCTGAGGAACCAGCGCTGTGTTCGGATGTAATATCTTCAGAGATGCTCATTCAGCCTGGTGTAGGTGGAGATTTCACTGAGGGAGTGAGGTTAAAGGCCTCCTCTCACGGGCTGCACAGACTCTCCCGCTACTGCCTTGCTTTTTAAGGTGTAATATCATCAGTGAAAACCCGGCTCCCATGTTACTACAATGCCTGCTGGACTCCTGCTTAGCGTGAGAGAACCTCAGATCTCGGTTTCTCTCCTCTGCTTAAACTCTTGAGCGTCGTCATGTGATGCTGTCCCACCAATGGCTATTTTTTGTTTCCTGCAGCCATCTTCCACCCCCCCCCCCGAAAGCAGGGCAGCAGCTGACCCCATTCCAAACACCAGCCTCTATACCAAATGACTCCCCACCCCTGGCCCAAACCAAGGGCTGTGATGTTTAATTTGGCCCTGAGGTTTTTATGTTCTAACAGAACAACCTAATATTTAGACTCTGGTGGGTTTCTGGTGGTAGTGTAACGTCTAGGAGTCAGACTGTGGTGGGTGGCTGGTGGGAGTCTAAACATCTAGGGGTCAGACTCTGGTGGGTGGCTGGTGGGAGTCTAAACTTCTAGGAGTCAGACTCTGGTGGGTGGCTGGTGGGAGTCTAAACATCTAGGAGTCAGACTCTGGTGGGTGGCTGGTGGGAGTCTAAACATCTAGGGGTCAGACTCTGGTGGGTGGCTGGTGGGAGTCTAAACTTCTAGGAGTCAGACTCTGGTGGGTGGCTGGTGGGAGTCTAAACTTCTAGGAGTCAGACTCTGGAGGGTGGCTGGTGGTAGTCTAAACATCTAGGAGTCAAACTGAATGAGGGGCTGATGTCAATATCCAGACCTATAGTCTGGGATTTAGGACAGTGTCTTGGTTGAGAGCTGGTCCGTAAAGCAGAAAAGTGTATCTTACCAACACATACTTTTTAAGCTGAGGACCAAGCAGATCAACGTCAGAAACTGATCATGTGGTACGTGTGATCAGGATGGCTATGTGCCCTCGCTAGCTGGAAAGCTCTGTTACTGTGACGAGGGTGTTAATGACGTTATTTTGGAAGGCAGACAGTTATAGGAAATGCTTCCATTTTTATGATGCAGGGATGAGAATCATGTCAACATGTTTGCTGCCTGTTGTGTTAGTGAATTCTTGGTACGTGACCGTGGGCAGCTACACGGCGGCTGGCTGCGCAGGGGGCAGGTTCTAGAGGTTTCCATGGGGATTATCAGCATCCACGCCCTTGTATGGTGGTCACCTCACTTTCATGCCCCATGTGCCATGTTCCTGTGCCACCCCCCATCATTAGCAGAACATACCTACCCTCCCTTCTCTAACCCTGCTCAATCCACTATAGACTCATACCCACACCTCTGGACCGGAAAAGAAGCCCCTCACCCTGTTCCCCACTTGTCGGAAACGGAACCATTCCGCATTGCCGAGCAGGGAGAGACAGACGGGGTTCAGGCGTATAGGCTGAGCATCTGCAGCTGTGGAAGCGGCATTCCGAAGGGACTAATTACTGAAGCGGATCAGTGCGGACGTCTTGGCCCTGAGCCCTCTCCCCATCCCGCTGAAATGGGAGCAGCCTGGAATGGTCCACAACCTCCACATCCATCAACAACGGCAGTGAACCCCCCCCCCCCCGTTACTCCCGTGGAATGGAAATGCGGACAGAAAAGTCGTCCTCATGCTCGCGGTTTCTACATTCGCCGGGTGTTTTTCTGGCCGCGCTCCATCGCGCCTTTGACGCCGCGTCCGATTCCGATGTGCGGAGAGCGATGAAATAAAAGAGACCTACACATCAAATGCCTTCTCCGAAAAGCCGGGAGCTCCGGGCGGGGTGGGGGGGCAGACTGTCCTTGAGTCCGAAACGGCGGCAGTGGGCGGGTGAAGCTCTCCTCCAGGCCGGCCGTTTGATCCTCACAGAGAGCGAGTCAAAGTCAAGCGGTTTGGCGATGGTATTGATCACAGAGGCTCCCCTTCATGTGCTCCAGGACGGGCTTGCACTTGCCGGGGGGGCAGGGCGGGGAGAAGTTTCTCACCAGAAAGTTGTGTCTGAGCTAGGTTGCCTGCTGTTTTGTGGGACGAGGAGTCAAGGTATTTTTTGGGGAGGTGCTGGTGAGACAGAGTCAGGGGCAACACAGTGAAAGGGATGTAGGTTTGGAAGCCCCAAGATGGGTGTAACGAGATGGCTGTTGGTTCAAATCCCTAAACCTCTAGTTGCACCAGGGACTGTCTAACCTTGCTTATTAAAAACATGTCTGGTAATTTAATGTAATGCAAACACCGAAAACCTTCTGTGTGGCTGAGGTAGAGAGCTGAAAATTGAATCTGAGTGTGTGCTTTGGGAAGTCAAAACAGGAGTCACACCAGCCTCTAGAAAGAAGCAGCATGTTTAGCAGATTTATATCTTCAAAATGCGGAACAGGACAACAGTGTTAGTGTGCGGCTCTGTGGATTAGGGTGTTGTGTTTCTGATCAGAAGGCAGAAGGTTGCCAGTTCAAATCCCAAGGTCAGCAGAGTGATTTCACAGGAAGTCATGGCCGCCACTAGCAGGAAATAGCATATAGAGCCCCCCACATCCCTTAGGGTCTCATTGGAGCAGTAAGTAATTGTGAACCACAGTGTTCTGTAGGGTATGGACATCTCATGACCAATAAGAATACACCCCCTGTCTGTACTATGTTATATTCCCCCCGCCTTCCTCTTGGTTTCTTCTTGTTCTCGAACTCCCCCCCCCCCCCACAACTAGTGCTCAGGCAGTGGGAAAGGTGTCAGGCGCCTCTTAACCATTTAATTAGGACTGGAAGCTTTTTGCACATGCAAAACGCAGACCTCACCTCACCCCTCCCCCCCTCTACAGAGCCCCGGGTCGAGGTTATTTATGTTAGGGAGGCTAATTGCTTCAGCTACGAAGGCGGAGCAGGAGCCTGCAGCTCGCGGTGACACCGCGGCCCGCTTGATGCCTCCTATTAATAGGAGGTCGATACGTGTGCAGAGGTCCTTTGTGTCCCTCGGCAGCCACCGTAGAGTGTCCACTCAAACAGTGACCTCGTCTAGCTGAGATACGGCAAAAGGTGGCGGGCCTCTTTTAGCTGCTGTGTGTTTAGTTTTTTTGTTGTTGTTTTGACGTTGATCACCTTGACCCTGATTGGATAAACAGCAGCTGAAAAAACAAACGAATGAAACCCATTCCATTTCACTCTGCTGACACCCGTACGCAGAGCAAAGCTGGAAAAACTGCTAAACCCTCCTCGTAACAGATACGAAGTATGCATTTTTGGTTACGCATGGCTGTTTAGACTTCGAAACGGTCACACTTAAAATGCACCAGCGGGAAAACCTGATTTTGAACCCTTTGCCCAAGCAAGCCACGTCCAACATTTGTTCAGTTTCAAGAGCTTTTAAGAAAACAAGTCATGTTAGATCAGTATTGGTATGCCTGTGTGATATGACTCAGTCCCTTGGTTGGCAGAACCATTTCAGCATTGGCCCCTTGAGCGAGGTCATTAACCCCCATGTGCTCCGGGGACTGTATGCTGCTGTGGGTAAAAGCATCTATTAAATAAATAAAATGTAAATGTGGACCCTGTCTGGTGAGACTTTCTCACGCAAACCCACAAATCTAACCCCCTCTCTCCCCAAAACGTAACACAGTTTCTTTTCTCAGAGTTTTGTAAATCTTTTTCTCTCCCTGTCACTGACGGCTAAGTTCCCAGCTGTCACTGTCATCGTGTCTGGTTTTCCCGCGCACTGGAAAGGCAAACTGAATTCTTAACGTGTCCCAGGTTATTCCGAATTGGTTTCCGGGTAGAAAGTGCACTTTGAGTTTATTTAAGCCAATTGCCGTGGCATGTCGCAGCCGGTTTGAATAGGTCGTCGGAATTTTTTTTGCACAAAAATGTTGCGAGGGCAGAATGGAAAATGATTGGTGCGGAGAGATAACCAATCAGATTGTAGAGCAGGTGGGTCCAAGCAACTAGAGAAGGCGGGACTAAGACATCTCATTAGTTGCTCCTGCCTTCTCTAGTTGCTTGGATCCACCTAGACGATCTTGACAAGTGAGGGGGGAGACCTACGTTATCCAGTCGGGTTAGTTCACGACAAGCTGTGAGCACCGTAGACACTGAACAGCTTAACCCAAATTGCAGTTTCCTTCAGAGAAGCCTTTTTAGTGAAGGGATCACAGAGAGTAACAAGCAACCCCTCGCATGTTGAGACCGGTAATTAATCCGGCCTGAAAGTTAAGGAGGTGTAAACACAAGGAGAAGAAACGTCACGTCAAATATCCGTCACGGCGCCACTAGCTATTCGGCTCCTCCGGCGTCTATGCTGTGCACTGCCAGGGGAACAGGGACGACTGAGACTGAGAACCTTCTGGAAATCCTCGCAAACACCCAAGTGTGCCCCCCCACCTCCATAGAGATGTGGAATAGAGAAAAGCCACCATCATACAACCTACCTCGAATGAGTGTAAAGCACAAGAAGACATTAAGTGAAGTGATTCATTGCCAAACCACAGCACACAACAACAAAATGTGTCCACTGCATTTAACCCATATGTGACATCACAGGGGGCAGTTATTATTTAGCACCATGGGAGCAGTACATGGGGGTAGAGCCTTGCTGGTCAGAGATTCGACCCCATAACCTTCTGTAACCATTAGACTGCTGCTGCCCAAACGTAGTCAGCTGAGCTGCAGGTATGTCCTGCCTCTGTGTTGTTAGCGAATGTGACGGCGAGGGGATTGTAATACTGGGGTGTGTTTTTCTTGCAGAAATGCGGCAGCGGGGGCTGCGCGGGACCTGCGGCTGGATGGTGCTCTTGGCCTCCTGTCTTGTGGTGTTCTGGGGCCGGACAGCGGCAGCCTCGGCGCACAGGAGTCACGTCGGTATGTGGACAACCCCGAGTGTGGACCCCCAACATGTTTCCTCACCCGTGCTGTAGGACCATGTCCAGCACACATGTGTAAAATTCACACCCTTTTTTATTGCAATTTTTATTTTATCAGTTTTGTTTTTTTTTTCAAGTGGTTTTTATTAGCTTTTATTTTAAATACATGTTTCTATTTAACTTATAGAACTTTCACCTTTTCAACTTTCACTAAAATACTTTTTAGTTATTTTATTTTTGGGGATGGGGGCGACATGGTGGTGCAGTGGTTAGCACTGTTGCCTCACACCTCTGGGACCCGGGTTTGAGTCTCCACCTGGGTCACATGTG
>JAODJX010000040.1:13914505-13925689 GCA_026776945.1 Isichthys henryi | reverse complement strand
GTGCATATGTGAGTGAATGGTGTGTGAATGTGCCCTGCGATGGGCTGGCCCCCCATCCTGGGTTGTTCCCTGCCTCGAGACCATTGCTTCCAGGATAGGCTCTAGACCCCCTGCGACCCAGTAGGATAAGCGGTTTGGAAAATGGATGGATGGATGATCTATTGCCTTTTTCATTAACACAAAGTCTTCAATCGAAACAGGTTTAAGCATATTTATTTCATTAATGAAAGAGTTGTATAAATATGAGAATTTTTTTTCAATGTTCTCCAGTGTGTTACTTCTTCAGTTCCATGAATTTTTATAGTTTTATTGTTTCTATATATTGGTGATGTAGGATAGCCAAAAGGCAGCTTGATCGTGATGTAGGATAGCCAAAAGACAGCTTGATCGTGATGTAGGATAGCCAAAAGACAGCTTAATCGTGATGTAGGATAGCCAAAAGACAGCTTGATAGTGATCCTATACATGTTAACCCTTTCTAAACTGATATTGTTTATTCATGAATAAAATGTTGGACATTAAATTGTTAGTTATGTGTGAGGGACACTTATGTGTAGTTATTGATAATTAAATCAATATGAATTAGCAATGAATATACAGTACAATGCATATTAAACTGTGCATTAATCACTTGTCTTTCTTCTGGCACGGGTATGACCATTCAACAAGGCTGCATTTTCTAATAATTCTGGAAAAACTCAGAAAATTTAACGAAAATTCCGGGTTCCTCAGCTACATAAAAAATATTGTAATTAAACATAAGTAACAATTGGATTGATGAAATATTTGCCCTTATAAATCACTTTAAGTATAAGGGAGTACAGTCACAATGACAAATATGAAGTCTGTGTTATGTGCACTGCTCCTGAACACTTAGCCACTTAATTTGCACTTTTAAGTTGCTCATCGCCAGACAGAATGGTTGTCGAAAGTGCTGGAATTTAACCAGCCTAAGCCAAGGATCAAGGTTAGGAGGAACCTTACAAAAAAGCATTTTCACCAAACGCCCAAGACTGCAGTTGAAGGGGATTGCTTATATTCCCTGCAATTTTCTTAGTCGTTATTAAGGGATTACCGAAGGAGGTTTATGAGAATTGTTACTGGGTCAGCCTTATGTCCCCGAGCGAGTGCGACTTACTTTAATATGTCAGCTTGACAGTACATTTCCCAGCTTTTTTCCGAAAAGGAGGCAACGTCGCAGAAAGACGGAATAGTCACAATAGAGTAAAATGCATACGGTAATCCACAACGCAAAATGAGAGTACGGTAGTTTAAACTGAAAAGAAATCAACCTGAAGTTAAACACGGCAGAAACAGAAGCTGCTCAGGTCAATGCGGGCGAACTGCAGAACGTGCATGCAATGCAATGTAATCCTGTTTGTATACAAAATACAACTATTTAATTAGGAAAAGTGTAAGTAAAACTGCGAAGCATAAGGGCACAAGTAAGTTCTCTCTATTCAATCCCCGTCACCCCATTAATGCGGGGTCATAAATTGATATTGACAGTGTGGCCGGTGTAGGGCGAACGTGATGAATCGAGGGTATAACGAAATCTATTCCCCTCGCCGTTCACCGTCGTCGGAAGGCGAGAACAAACTCAGCCGAGGCTGCTCCTTCAATTTCTCATCTTCCGATGGAGCCGGGACTCGATCAATGGCAAATAATATCATATGGATGAGAGGACACCATCTGCTTCCTCCGCCGTCTCCCATTCCGGGGGTCCCGGCGACAAATTGGTACCGGCAAATTCTTACAAATGAGGTACAAAGGGAAAGAGGGGCCGATGGGGGTTCGGGTGTGTGTTTTTTATGCGTGCCTGAGATTCACCTGTGAGAGTGACCGGACATGTGGAGAACACGTGTCCGATGCTGCGAGATCAATCCTGGGACTCGATCGCGTCTACTCATCTCATATGCCGCGAACTAAAGCATCAGTGCTTATTGGGTTGTGCTGCTTATTGACTAAAACAGTATCATAAATAAAAAAAAACACGCATTTACTCTCAGTGTAGCGGCTCGCATTAAGTACGTATTACTGCTATGTAATGTATATTGCACATTTCAATGTGATGTACTTCTCACCAATGCAATATGCACGGAGACACAATGGGGCTGACAGGACTTAAGATGTTGGTCCTGTTGGTAGTTGTAAGAAGATCCATCAGCCGCGCGCGTGTGTGTGTAGAGGGGGGGAGGGGTCCTGGCCTTGATGTAGCAAACATGCTTCAGATGAAACCCCATTCCGTTTTCTACGGCCCTTAACAAATTGGTCAGGCGCCTTCCACATGAGGCAGATGACCAGGGGAACCAACCCGGAATGTAGCAGGAACACGCACCACTCAGGTCCGACTTGAAGGCCCATCCATCGGCAAGATTCCCAGTGATGGAGGAGACATGGAGCACGGCTGTCAGGGTTGGCTTGGATAACGCTGTCAGTCATGATAAATCGCAAGAAGTATTGATGAAGATCGCACTGCCGCATGATGAGTTACACCAAGTGCTCGACCTCTTAGTCAGGTGGTATGATGCTTAGATCAAGTCAAACAGCTTCGTTGATTTCTGTTAATACCGATACCAAACGCGTGGAGAAGGTGATTTCTGATGGGAGTCATAGTGTTTTACAGCTTTAGTGTGCTGATATCGGTATTTTAAATTTTCATTTTAGTATAAAATATGAATCCTTGTGAATCCTGCATGCACTTTCTTTCGCTGCTATTTTGTGAAGTATCCATGAAGAATTCATAATAATCAAACAAGCTTTCAAAATGCCGGCACTTTAAGAAGTTCCTGCCCTGCGGTAAAATAGTGACGAGAGACTGCAGCGTTTCATTCAGTACTTATTGTTTAACCTTTTTTGTTTTACTAATATCCAAATACCAAAACAACACACAATTGAATATTAATTTTTTGTTACTAATTAAGTTCTTTTGAGCTGAACCATTTTAAAATAACCATATGATTTATCTCCCCAAAAACGACAAACACTAAAATAATAGTTTCCATCGAAAACGTTTACAATATGGTACCAGGCTTTTAATTTAATATAGTATCTGTATTTTTGTGCTAACATATTTCTTTTTTAATCTTTCACTCTTGTGATCGGTACTTCATAAACAGTTAAAATAAAACAATGCACTTTGACGTGTTTCAGCATACCCTGATTTTCCAGTTAAAATGTACACCCTGTTTTCTGTTTGCCTTAGCTTTGCATTCTGCTATGACTGGCTGTCGGCATCAGCTGACCTCATCCTGACTGTGCTTTTGTGGCCTTGGGAGGGAACCTTTGTTGGCTGGGGGGCTGGGGAAGGGGCTGAGGAAACGGATCTCGCGCGCGCATTCCGGTCACCGAGGCGGCCCTTGATGAGCGTCGGCGGCCTGAATTCTAAGCAGACATTTGATGAATGGTGAACTTTATCGAGGACGTCCCCGATAATGGAATCGGCTCGCATCTGAGCACGCTCCCCGTGGCTGTGTGGGAATCACCGAAGGCGTGGCCTTGCATGCAGATCACAGCCAATGGCTGCTCAGCGTTGGTGGATGTCTGCTGGTCCCAGTTTCGCTGGGCAGCCTGACCCGGGGGGTCCGGTCTGTTTTATTGTTTATGATGTGGGCTCGTTGATGTCAGGACATTATGTTTGCCAGGTTAGGTGACTGCACCGAAGCGCAATTTTAGGGTCCTGCGTTATCACTCCGTGCGGTTATATTACACCACGCAGATGGCCCATCTCAAGGATCTTCACCAGCTCGCTTGCAATATCATTACCCACCCCAGCTGCGGTCCATCTAGCAAAGTAATCTTTTTTTTTATCGCTGTAACCGTGTGCTGTAATATTGAAGGTCAGTTCTCCTTTATTATAGAACTGACGTAGACATCTAATTCCTCTCTCCTATTCAAATTCTTCTCTGTGGACCCAGGCTCTTGGCCTTTGCTCCTCACTTCGATATTTCTTGGTTTGTTTTAATTCTTTTGTGCAACAGTAGAGTCACGTTTGGAAAACAGCTGACATCTCAGGACAAACAGAAGTTTTAAATACAATGAGCTATATACTTCTGGTGTTTTGATTTATACTGTGTATAAGTTTGTGTTAAATGTAAACATACAATGTGTACATTTTCTCCAGGGGTGACTGTTTATGCTGGAGCTATGAGTTTCACTGACCGTCTGCTGATTCTACTTCCTGTGTCACAATGTGCACTTCCTGTCTACTGACTCCATGATGGCACCCCCCAGAAAATGACTGTCATAACCGGTGTCTCCGTTTTCTTTCAGGTTACTCGATAGTTGCACCCTTCGAGTCTCCAACGGCCAACAAAGGACGTCCTTTTTTAAAAAAATTAAAAAAACACACGTACCCACCAATGTATAAATAGCTATACAGAATATACTAACAGTTGCAAGACTAAACCACCCCCTGTCATGGCTGACTGGGGTGCTTAAATGCCAGCCCCTATTTTGCGGAATATCTGCAGATGGACGAGAGACTTGCTGGCCTAAGTATCGCGACGACGAGACTTTTCAGACGTCAACCTTTATCCCATAAACATGTGACCATGAAATCCACCAATGAACTGCCACACCTTCCCTCTACCATGCTGATGGAATTCCTTCACCCTCTTTCCATGGATCCGGCTCTGGATGAAAGTCAGTCTCTACTGGGTTGGGATCCTTTGAAGCGGAACAAGCTGGTCAAAGACGAGGCTGATTATCTTAAAAGCCAGCCCAGATCAGTGGCCTCCATTCCAGAAGAATTCCACCCAAGGACACTTACACTACTTTTTTGATTAACTGAAGCATTTTTTGTCTTTCAAAACAAAATTTAAAATATGAGACTCTTTCCCTTTTTAAAGAATCATATGGGCCTTCTCATTGGCTAAAAATTATTTTATAAAGGGCCTCCTTAATGCCAGAATGATAGAATAATCCAAGTAGATGTTATAATAAATGTTTAAACGTATAGGACTGTAATATGTGATTCACAAAATTAATCAGTCAGCTAAGTCAAGCGCCACCAGTTTTAATATCTGTGTTTTTAAAGCCTGGTAAATACTATTGAGTACATGTGTCAGTATTAGCTCAAATAAAACAATTTCAAATGAAAGCAAATCCTTTCTTTTTAATTAGTGAGCTTTTAATCTGATATTTTTGGGAGGTGGGGAGTTTGTGTGGCGTTACAGAGTACAGCTCTATAATCTTGGTCCAGGAGACTAACTTAGCCTGTTCCCTGCTGAAGTACTGATTTCTTATGTATATGATATGTTACATGCTACAGGAATATTTTCTGGCTCACTGGGTTAGGCCTTGGAATCCCGTGCTTGGCAAAGTAGCCACATCTCCGTCAGGCCATTGTTCAAGGCCCTAAACCCTCCCCCCGAAAAATTCTCCAGCATGCTGGATAGACGGCTGACCCTGTGCTCAGACCCCAAGCTTCACTCTCACCTCTCTATGTGTGTGTGTGTGTCTTTAAAAAGGAGAGCATGATGGGATATGTGACCATTAACAAATGTCATACCAAAGCTTATAAAAAAGCTTCATTCATGTATATATATATATATATATATATATATATATATACATCCATCGTATTTCCATAATGTTTATTTGGTGCAGGGTTGCCTGGAGCCGCTGCCAGTCTATCATTGCGTTGTCACTCATATGGACACACACAATAGGCAAATTAGCAATGTGCTTGTCCAACCACATTTTCAAAATGGTGCCAAACGAATGAGCCTTTCAGTCGACTGTGAACAGGGTGGAAGTCATTAATGCATTTTAATAAAGTTTAATTATGTACATTTTAACACAGCCCGTGTGTCACTGTGCACTGGTGTGCACCCTCTGATGATAGGATGGTCCCCTACTTTGTGCCCAGGGCTTCCTGGGAGAGGCTGCAGTTTAACACCCAGACCAGCACCTGCGTAAGTGTCTATGGAAGATGGATGGAAGAAATGACGGTTAATTACATATTTTAATTTAATGATTCAGATCTAAAAAAATTTGATGCATTGCTCCTTGATATCAAAGAGGAAATACAGACATACACGTGGAGGTACCCAATGAAGCTTCACCTGGATGGGGAGCATGCACCTCTCTAGGACCATCATTTAACAAATCCGTTATAATGCATGGAATACATTTCATCCTCATCTTCTTTGTTTTACTGTACATTGCTGTTTTTATTTGGGGGGAGGGTCTTTCTGTGCCAGATTCACCTCGACAGAATTTGTATTCAGTATTGGGGTTACTAAAGGCTCCTCAATGTGGCTGCCTGGAGAAACAATAAAATAAAGAGTGATATGAATGAAAAAAGTGAAGCAGAAGCATGACATCTTCTGCAAGTGCTTTGACAGGGCTAATTTATAATTAGGCTCACCTGATGATTGGGGAATAATTACTTAAAATGAGATCACAGGCTCCCTTCTCCACTGAGTTTGGAGCTAAGAGAGTAACTATGGATTTTATTGAGGCGCCCAGACACTCACAGAGGCACACATATGCACACAGAAACACAAAGATGTTCACAGAGGCACACAGATGTTCACAGAGGCACACAGATGTTCACCGAGGCACAAAGACAGTCACAGAGGCACACAGGTGTTCACAGAGGCACACAGATGCTCACAGAGGCACAAAGACATTCACAGAGGCACGTACATGTTCACAGAGGCACATAGACGCTCAAAGAGGCACACAGATGTTCACAGAGGCACAAAGACGTTCACAGAGGCACACAGATATTCACAGAGGCATACAGGTGTTCACAGAGGCACAAATATGCTCAGAGAAGCACACATGGATAGATGGATGAATGGAAAACTAAACCTGTAAGCACAGCTGGTAACATCAGAGTTTAGAATCTACCTTTTATATGACTGATGCAAGGTCAAGTTCAATCAGGAGAACTCTGATGTAACTTTGAGGATTTATTTAACCAGAAAGGCTTTAGCAAACATCTGTATAAATATTAAATATGTTTAATTTTATGGGATGGGAACAAGTCATGCCTTGGCGAGTCTGAGTTGAGTCTCCAGTCAGAACATTGCAGTCCAAGTTAAGTCTCAAGTCATTTGCCCTCAAGTGCAAGTCGAGTCCAAGTCTTCCATCATTTTTGCCGTCAAGTCACTAGTCATCAAATTTGTGACTCGAGTCCAAGTCAAGTTATTAGTCATGTAACTTGAGTCCCAACCTATGTCAGTTTTTTTTACCTTTAGTGATTAGAATTTGTTGCAGCAAAAATCTGTTCCTTATAGGCAGAGAGAGGTTAAAAAGAGAGTATTCACTTGTCATTAGTTTTTGCGTCCATATATTTACAGAGTGATGCATCTTTCTAACAAACTATCTCAGGAGACTTTGCATTCTGGCAATTGAAAATGCAGACATCAAAGAATTAATATACACTCAAATTATAAAATTAACCTCAAGTCTTCTTGAGTCATAGCATCCAAGTCAAAAGTATCTAACATCAAGTCCATGTCGAGTCCAATTCTTTCCATCAGTTTTACCAAGTCCAACTCATCCGAGTTGAGTGGTCTCAGTCCGAGTTGAGTTAGTTACTTGAGACCCCACCTCTGAATGTTACCAATATTATTATATAATGCAATAAATATGAAAAGAGATAATTTGCTTTGCTTTGGTTTGATTAATTTAATTTACAGTTTTTTAAAAATGAAATTCTTCATCTTCATGCAAGTGAACAATTAATTTTCCTTGTGGGAATGAAATTTGCTGCTGCATGTTTGTGTGAATTGTACATAAGACAAATTTCAAACAATTTACACCATTTATATCGTTTCTTATTTTTGCCGGTGATATTGGAGGCTTTGAGATGAGACTGGAACTAACATCTTTCATGTCTAACTGTAACGTTTGTCACAATAAACCAGATCATGCATCCGTAGAGAATATGGATTTGTTCATCTGTCCATTATAAATAATTGATTGCCCAATTGGCAAAAGACATTGCAATATCAGGAAAAGGATGCAGAAGTTTGTACAGTGGCACTAACTCTCCCAGAGAGGTTGGTTTTGGAATGTAGGAGGAAATGGGAGGAGCACGGCGGTCCGTAGCAACCCCGAGTATTTTAAGCCGAGCCCTGAGTATTTTAGCCCTGATGCCAATCAAGTCGCAGGTGAACTTGACTTAAGCCCCTGATCTTTTCAATAGCTAGAAACCCCCCATGGGGAGGAGCTGGAAAAACCCTCATCCCTAATTTTCACTTTGAAATTAGTTTCAAAACGAAACGAAATTTGCACGACACGGTGGCACAGTAGGGGGCGCCATGCCCTCACACCTTCACCGTTGGGGGTTTGATTCCTGCCCTGCCTCTGCGTGTGGAGTTTCCATGTTCTCCCTGTATCTGCGTGGGCTTCCCTGCCATCCAAAAAACATGCTGTTATGGTAATTGGTGTCTATACTGCGAATGGTCCGTCGTGTGTGTGTGTGAGCTTGAGTGTTAGCCTGAGCGTACCGATGGACTGAGCGTTCCCTGCTTAGTGCCCTGCGAACTTCCTGGGAAAGGCTCCAGGCTCCCCTTACATGTTTCAGAAGCTAAATCAATAGCTAGTGAGTAGACTAAGGAGATGGTAGCTAGCAGGTTAGCAGAACATGCTACTTCACCTTGAGTGGTAAACTCCACCACCGCTTCCATGCTCTCAGTGACCCAATACTGGAAGATGGACAGAATAAAATGTGAACGTTATTTGGTGATTAATAACGGGATGAAGATCATGTTGAGCATGATAGCATCCTTATATGTCATTTGGAGCATTTTAAACTTTTATGGAGTTCATAAAAAATGATCTTTTTTTTCACCAAGTAAGAAAGGCCACAGATAGAAAAAAAATTAGGAAATTAATGAATCGCGTAAAAAGACAATAATGTATCAGCTTAATGGTTCCAACCTCAAAATGCTCGGCAGCTTTCATCGATATATAAACATTGCTCGCATTATATGCATTAAACCCAGTGCAGTAAGACGCTTTTCTCATTTGGCTAATCTCCCAGTGGAATCCCCTCCACGGTTTCAAGCTTTTAAGAAATCCAGAAAATGCGGGTAGCGCATGTCATTAACAGATTACCAAAGGCAGGGAGGGTGTGACGTTGGCACAACCAGTCTGGGTGGTGGTGGGAGGACAGGCGGAAAGCGGGCCCAGCCTGCGCCAGCCTGGTGTCCCTGTGGTTTAAATGCAGGTTACATGGAGATCTCCTTCACTGGACATTCTCAGATCTGCTTTCGTTTCCACGTTGAAAATCACATCCTGTAGCTGACAAACATGAGCATCATGAAGGATGAGATATTAATGTGAGAAATTGTTGGGGAAGTGTGTGGATGCCATACCTGTGACCGGAAGGTCATTGGTTCACATCCCCCAGTCGGCAGCATGAGTTCACCCTTGGATCCCTGAGCAAGGCCTGTAACCCCCAATCGCTCTTGGAACTGGCTGACCCTGTTTTCTCAAGAAGAAATACTTCTCTTTGGATAAAAGCATCAGAGAAATTAATAAAATGTAATACTGGAAAGCATTTATAACCCTGAAATCTGGTTCTAATTATTATTTACTCTGAACCTTTTCACACAATTCTATTAAAAAATGCTAACTTTTGAATTCCCCTTTGCCCCACCCTAAATAAACCCGCCTACGCAGGAAATATTTGTGTCCTGTCAGGGTGGAGTTCAGGCACTGAGCTGGATGCCACGCTGCATCCAGGAAGTCGCGAAGGGGGCCTTTCGCAGCGGCTGCACGGTAGGGGACTCTGTGGCCCTGGGAATAAATGCTAACGTGTAGGAAGATACCGGAGGAGGTGGACGCACGCAGAAAAGGAAGCGGCCATGCAAACATCGTTTCCACGGAGAGGCTCTTAGGTCTGAAGAGCCATTAAACAAAAAGGAAAATAGACAGGAAAAGATTATGTACAGTAGATCAAGAGGGGCTTCAAATTAATGGCATCTGAAGCATCAAGCAGGGCAGATAAGTGCTGCTGTCACTTCCTGTAGCTGCGGTGGCCACACCCCCCATAAGTCACACGGCAGGGTGCTAAACTGCTCACACATGCATGCACACACACGCGTCTCCATACCACACACCAAGGGCTCTCCATCTGTTTCTGTCTTCTGTCTCCGCAGGTGTGTGCCATTCCCACATTTACATTGGGGGTTGCGGATTCACCCCTAAAACCATGCATTTGCATGGCGCTCCTAAGTGGAGCCCCCTGTTGGCTAGGAGCAGGTACTACACTAGGGAGGGCAGAGGGCCCAAACTGACACATTCCGTTTGGCCCCAGGAACAATGAGTCCACCTCTGATTATAAGGTCCCCCATTGAGGGCCTTTAACCTGCTCGTGATGTACCACAGGTCCCTACCCTGAGTATGGGAGTCCAGGGTTCGAGCCTGGCTTTTGTGCTGCCTCCATGGTTCCCTCACAAGCAGTTTGCGTCCATCTCTCATATCCTTGCAGGTAGATGAGAGATAATTAATTTGCCTTGAGCAACACAACACCAAAAATGGCAAGTGGGGAATCTTAGCTGGTGTGTTTGATACTGCAGTAGAGCAGCTGTGTGGGGCTCAGCAAGTTAGGATGCTGTGCCTGTGAGCGGAAGGTTACTGGTTCAAGTCCCAGCTTCAGAACAGTGGTCCCAGTGTTTGTTCCTTGAGCAAAGCCCTTAACCCCCAGTTGCTTCAGGGACTGTCTGAGACTGTTTTCTCAGCTATGCATCACTTTGGATAAAAGTATCTGCTGAGCTCCAAGCTCATAACAGCTGTACTTCTTTGGATTCGCCTCCTCCACAACCTGATTGACTATCTTACTGAACCAATTATTTTTCGTTCTGCCCTCAGAACACTTTTGCGTAAGTAATACTCCAGTGAGCTAAGTGTAAAAGGCTATGAGGTGCTGCTTCTAAAATCCAGCTGTAGTGCCTTGCCCGTCTTTAAAACAGACTCCTTACATTTCTATAATGTAGTACCCATACAACAAGAGTCAGAATGCAATCAACAAAGGGATTGGGGATTGAGACGTGTGGCGGAGTTAGCCTTTCCTTAATGAACAGAACTTCATGTAACATATTTGTGTAATCTTATTTGCATGGGGGGGGGGGGGGGGAAAAACTAACAACGCCGGATTGATTTATGATAAGGAAAACCCTAACGGTTGGGTGCCAGTACAGGTTTTAAAGATAGTTTTTT
>JAODJX010000040.1:13876854-13887041 GCA_026776945.1 Isichthys henryi | reverse complement strand
CTGTTTGTGCCGTTCAGCAGAAGTCCTTGAAACGTGGCGCTGCCAGGTTGATGAATTGGGTCGTGCGGTTCCACGTGGCAGCGGATACGTTTCCGCTTCGCTCAGGCCCCGGTGGGGCCCCCAGAGATGGGCAGGGGTGCTGTCTCTCTCATATATAACTATTACTGTGGCCCTCGGCTCGTACGGCCATCTGTTAACACGCCATGTTTACACGTACCTATGGCACCGGCCCATGCATCTTCCTCACTAGGAAATCCAGCAATTTTGTCCAGTGTTTCGATGTCCCCGATGTGCCCCGGTGTCGTTTCGGCCCTAAAACACCATAAAACCTGTAAAATTGTGCCGCCAAATATGTCACATCAACCCATGAGAATTAACCCAAAATCAGTACCATTAACAAAGGAACACATATTTGCACCTCCAACCTGAGGATTTCCCATTCAAGGATAGTATCCATGTTGAAGGAGTATGAAAGAAATATTAACTACATATAAAAACGTGAAATCTGTGATCTCCAGCATTCTTGCACCTTGTCAAACTGAGCATTTGATCTTTAATGTGTTACCCTGGATCTACTGTTTTTGTCGTGGCTCGGCCACTCGCTGGATTGAGATTAAAATAAACAATAAACAATAAACAGTCACCGAAAGTGCTGGAATGGTCTTTAGAGCCTCTTCCTGTCGGTTCTGATTCACATAAAGACCAGCAGAAAAGCCATCATACAGTGGCCCAAGACCCAAACTGGCTCAAGGTAACATTTCAGTAATCAAATGAAACGACAACATGAAATTATTAAAATGAAACGATCAAGTATTTGCATTTACAAGCACAGGTACCTTGGAATATGTGTTACCTTTCACATATGCCATCATGCTCTGCTTTTTAAAGACACACACACATATGTAGAGGCGAGAGTGAAGCATGGGGTCCGAGCACAGGGTCAATTGTCCATCCAGGTCTTGCTCAAGTGCCCAACGGAGTTGCTGCTATTCTGGACTAACTGTTGTACCCAAGATTTTCACATGATATTTCCTCTGTGTCATATAACAATAATAATTATTTTTATTATTACATATATGTAATAATAATAATAATAGTGATTAGCACTGTCGCCTCACACCAGGACCAGTGTTTGAGTCTCCATGTGTGTGGAGTTTGCATGATCTTCCTGTGTCGTTATGGGGTTTCCTCTGGGTTCTTTGGTTTCCCGCCACAGTTCAAAGACATACTGAGGTTAATTGGAGTTACTGAATTGCCCATCGGTGTGTCTGTGTGAGTGAATGGTGTGTGAGTGAATGGTGTGTGAGTGTGTCCTGCCCTGCGACGGGCTGGTGTCCCATCTTGGACTATTCCCTGCCTTGGGTCCATAGCCTCCGGCATAGATTCTGCCCCCCCTCCCCCATGACCCTGAATTAGACAACCAAGTACATAAAATGGATGGATGGATGGACAGATGGATGATTGATAAAAATAACAAATATAAGACATCCTTGAAATTCATCCTTGAAATAACAAAGGAAATAATAAGTGCAAGAATATTGCCTATTTTTACATTTGTTATGTTATTTTAGTCCTCTGACAGCTCGGAGCCAGTAGGACTGATGCAGATGTTAGAAGCTGGGAAAGCAGGAAGGTGGTGAGTGACATGGGGAGTGAGAGAGCGAAACAGGCTGCAGTTACGATCGATAGGGCAGCGGCTGCATGGGGCTCGGTGGGAAACTCTGCTCCCCATTAAAGAAGAGCTCCACCGCACCCAGAAACTCATTTGTATGGAGCCCCTGAGGTTTGAGGGCCCCCTATAGGCCACGAACAGTCACCCCAACAGCAACATGTTCTGCTAACCATCTTCCCAGCTTCCATCTTCTGACTCTGCTTGCTGTTTATTTAGTTTTTGAAACTTCGAAGGATGGAGGACTCTGGAGTGACTTTTTGAGTGAGACCTTAGAAACAACCAAGCCCCTCCCCCCTCATCCCCCCTCATCCCCCCCGACAGCAATCCAACAGACTCAGTCGCTGCGTTTTATCCAACACCATCCGAAGAGGTAGGAACTGGGACCTTCACCAGGAAAAGCTCCATATGCGAGATACCCTCGCAGATCAATCTGCTCGATGGCCACGGCAGGGTGAATAGGACGATGATCATGATGATGATGAAGAGGATGATGAGGATAGAAGGTGAAGGACGAAGAGGAACAAAAAAAAACGGCTCTGTCGTGATGCTGGGGATGAATGACTTGGGGTTTATTGCAAAGGAACAAAGACTGGAAATAAACTGGATAGCAAAGGATCAAAACAGGAGGACTGAAAAACGATAGGGCACATGCAACGAGAAGGTTCAACTCCATTGACCTGACCATCGAAGACAGAACAGAAAAGTACTTCTACAAATAGACTAATAAGGGGCCACAAGTATCAGGAGGGGCCCATCACGACCATGTGAGGAAGGAAACCAGAGGGTCAGGCGGACGTGGTGGGCAGGATATGACAGGCATATTTCATGTATTAAATATAATTTATTGATATGGAGGACTAGACTGTTATTCGTCAGAGCAATGAGCTCCAGTGACTTCAGTAAAATCTTCATATAAATGGATCAATTGGTTTTAGACAACAGCATCTGCTAACAGCTAGAAATCTATAACTGACTGGATCTGAAGGAGAAAACCAGGGATTCCTATTTAACACCAACTTAGGGCCTCAAAATGTCGTGCCGGCTGGGGGAGCGGGAATGAGAGAAGGTGCGGCAGTAAAGGGACGTCGCAGTCATTAAAGAGACGTCGCAAGTTAGCGAGCTGTGGTACTTTAATATCTCCGAGTGGCTTGGCGTGGGTCACAGCGAAAGAGAGAGGCAGAAAACAGACGTGATTTAGCGTTTAATTATTTTGATAAATACTCCTTTACGCCCGAACCTGAAGCGTGGCGTTTAATAAATTGACTCGTAAGTTTTGCGTAAAAGTTTCTCCTTTCCTGCTAATTTATGCTAAGCTAATCCCCCAAGGGCCTCTCTCTTCTTCTTTAATTTTAGTGATCCTTTTTTTAATCAATTTTCTTTTATCTCGCAGAAGTTACTCTAATACCTCTTACATCTTACTTCGTTCTCAGCGAGATTGTGAGGGACATTAATTATTCAACAGAAACAGTGCCATAAAATATGTTAATATTGATTATACATTCACAGCACCTAAGAAGATTATATTTTAATATCTTGGTGTGAATGGGATGTATTATAGAGTGACGGCAGAGAAGGGAAACAGATTTGTAACCAGCGCGATTGGGCTGCCAGCTCGCATTGTTAATTCAGGGACGTGAGGAAATCGAATTGTATGGTTTTTCGTGTCAGTGTTAGACGAGTCGGGGTGAATCGGTTCAATCTGTGTGCGTGTGCACGCTTGGAGTGAGGACCATGAAAGAAAAATCTTTATTTACCTGACAGTGGGTCTTTCTGCGGCGTCTGTGACTTGGCAGAGGAGAGCAGTGCCTTTTGATGTGTGCTGGAATAACCAGGAAATGCTCAGTGGCTGATTGTGTCCAGCTGGTCCTATCCTGCTCTGAAGGTCCTGTGTCAGCCGGCCTAGACCTGTGATATCCTGTAACCCTGATGAAAGGTCACAGCACGCGTCAGCGATGCGCTATTGAGTAGTCAAATAATAATGAGAGTTGCTCCCTTGAAATCACAGTATTGGACTTGGATTTAGATATTAAGGAATATTGACAGTGCTACTGAGTATTTTTTGTGGCCCTTACTCTTGCCATTCTGGGGCCTCAGCAGACTGGCCAGTGTGGCAGAAAATGCAGACATACCCTGAGAGCTGTTTCCAGCCTCCCCTTACTTATTGAGCTTTGTTTCATTTATTCATCATAACATGCTTGCCCCGCAGTGATCGAACCAAACTCTTGGTCCAAGGCCCCTCAGTACCTAACTCCTAATTTGCCCGCCAAAGCATTGGATCACATCCTAAACGGGTCATGCCAGGCAAGAGTATTCCGGATCACGCATGATCCACTAGAACGAGAGGATGCCCCTTCATTTATCTGAGTCCTTTCATTCCCCACTGCTCATCCTGGATTGTCGGACTGTCGAGGATGTGTTCCTGCCATGGCAGCGAATGGGACCAGCAGGGTAATTATCGCAGCTGGACGTCGGCCATGATTGAAAGGCGGCGTCCTTATCAGTGCAAAGTTTACACCCGGAGCTGCCATATTTGGCAACTGCCGATTAATTTAGTCTGATAAAACTGTTAATTAGCCCCCAACAAATTTTTTCGCTTCCCCACATCATTTTTCTCTGTCATGGCTCCATGTTCCACACCTGGACCCCGCCCCCAAGCCAGAACGTTCCACAATGCTCTCTGAGATGTGCTGCATGTCTCCTTGTGCCTGACAGTCATGCTTGTTGATCGTTGTCTTTGACTGATGGAGGGAACTGATGAAGTTTGACCCCCCCCCCGGATAACCGCTCCTCATTTCTGCTTCTCAGGGCAATCCATCTATGGAAGACATGAGCCACAACCAATAGAAAAGCATGATTTAGCTCCTCCTTTTAAGAGTCAAGATTCTAGACTATTCTGTTACACTACACAATGAAAATCTCACTGTGCATGTCCTTCTGGCCACTGATAAACAAGTAAGAACTGGAAGACTGACCAGTCCTGTCGCTGGGGTAACAGTGCAACAGACAGAGGAGTGTGTGCAAGGGACCAGGTTGTTGTGCAAAGTCTGCAGAAGAGCGGGTGTCAGGGATGAAATTTTAAAGAAAATATATCAATCTGTCCTCTTACAGTAGACATTTAGCTTTTTTTGCCTCACAATTTTGTAATCACAGATACTAAAAAACACTGTAATTAAAAGTATATGTTTAGCATTTAAGGAGAAAAGGCTGCGTCTTGAACGGCACATCACAATGAATTAAATGATTGTAACATTTTTCGCTGTGCCCTTGGGGGTTTGTTACTCTGAGAAGGCAATTTAAACGCTGCCATTGTGATCTCAGATTTATTAAGACGTAAGTAGTGAGTTTTCCCTAGAAAGGACTGGTTTGATCCGGCTATTGTATTAAACTGGGACAGTTTTATTTGAGAATGAATGAAATCCTTCCATCAAAGTGGTTTAACCCATAACAGCAGCGGCAAAACATTTCAACTTTAATTTCCGTTTTCCATTTTGAAGTTTTCAGATCCATTTAGCGTGATTTTCGTATGCTGAGTGTTTATACTCCATAATGTACGGGGGGGGGGGGGGTGGATCTAGTCATTGCAGTACTGTATCTTCAGAGCTGTTGCACATCTGGGCAGCAGTGTCCCTCCAGAGAAGCAGTGTAGAGTGCAGTGACAGGTGACACACGCAGGGCTGCGATCTTCCAGCCATTCAGCTGCTCTGAAGCTGACAGGTCATTTGGGGGGGACAGGAACTCAGAGAAGGACTCAGCGTTATCGTTCCTCGATGCTCATTGGGTATGCTGTGACTGGATCAGTCTGCCACCGGATCCTCGGCCTAGTGACCCGTGGCATCCCGTAACCATGACGAAAGGTCACAGCAGGCATCCGAGATGCACTAGTGAGTAGTGAACGTGTGCTGGGGGCTACTCCCTTACTCATAATGTTAGTGTTTTGGGGAAGTGTGTGGCTCAGCAGATTAGGACATGGTGCTTGTGTTCAGGAGGTTGCTGGCTCAAATCCTGAGGTCAGCAGACTGATTTCACTGGCCCTGCATTCTCAAAGAAAAAAACATTGTTTTGGATTAAACTGTCTGCTAAATACACTTGCAAAAAATAAATGAGAACTAGTAATATTCTTTCTGTCTGTAAATGAGTGCCATTGAGTATTATTTAGTCTAGCTGTCATAAGCCAATCAGGGGAAAGAAGCGGGGCCATCACAGGAAACACAAGGTGTGAGGTACTTGGTAAGAGGCAGGATATACCCAGGGCAGAATGCCAGGCTCAGTTTTCCATAAACCCAGCATCCAGTTATAAGGTCCTAATCCTATAAGCACTTAGCGGTAATTGCAGTGTGTGACTCTGTGGGTTAGCATTCTGCGCCCAGAAGGTTGTAGGTTCAATTCCCAGAATCAGCAGAGTGAAGTCACTGGTTAGACCCTTAAACAAGGCCCTTAACACTTACTGCTCCAGGGACTGGCTGACCCTACTCTTTCATTTGTAAGTTGCTTTGGATACAAAAATCACGAGTGCGTGTAGCCTATTGAGTAAAAATTATGTCTACACATGTGTCATGTCCATAATTACTAGAGTCATTGCAGTTAACTGCTGCAACTGAGGGGGCGGGTCGTTAGCTGCTGAGTCTGACTCCTGAACCATATCAGCTGTTACTCTTTCAAAGCTTTTCATTAAAAATATAAAACTGAATCTCAATACCGAAGGAAGTTAACTCTCAATAGCTCAGGGAAATAAAGGGAAAGTGCTGATTGGTTGATTTCACAGTCAGGAAAAACAAAAGCTGAAATACATTCTATTGTTCAGATATATACCCAAGGTTTAAAAATGTAATCATAGTAAATAAAACAATATATCCATCCATATATCCATCCATCCATCTTCCATCTGCTAATCCTGCTGAGGGACAATATTGTCAATGAAGCTGAATATATTTACGAAAGGCTAAACATGTTGTATTCAATCAAAAATAACAATATGGAATATCTTTCGGTTAGTTGATCCTAACTGGAATAGTTTATGCAGTTATCTTAAAATCCTTTCAAGTGAGGGATTCATCTGAATTAACTGTTAAATATTTTAGCCGTTACGTAGAATGGGAGCGAGCGTGTCGATTAATTTATATTGTCTACTTTGAACGCAGATTTTCAGTGTTTTATTGCATTTTCTCTGAGAGATCTACAATTTATCACGACTAATTAAGTACAGCCTATAGATCACACTTTATAGCTCACTTCGCTAAGAACGGAGTTAAAAGCCTGACATTTGTTTTTGAATCGATTTCACAATATACACCCAACACTATTATTTATATCAAAGAACAGATGACAGTGTATAATCTGGCGTTCATTTATTACTTGGCGAATTATTTGCGGAGTGCCATCTACCTTGAATAAACTTCTCATTTATTTGCCGATCGACTTATTTATTTTTTTACCAAACGCACGTAGCCGCTTGTGTTTGGTTTTCGAACAAATGGAGTTTATTTTTTCTTTTAATTCCCTATGCCGAATTGTGCTTAATGAGATTAAGATGTGAGGGTGGGGGTCCTACGCATATATTAGTCCTTGAATGAAATTATCTGTAATCCGGGCTAAAGTCACGACCGAATCCCTCTAATACGGATTGTTTCGGAGCCTCCGCGGGGCTCCGCGACGCCGCCGAACGTGGGTGCGGATTGCAGAGGCTGGCCGCCCCGGTACTTTATCATAATAAGCGCTGTCGTGGCGGACGGGAGGCTGTTGTAATGAATAATCATAGCCCGCCAAATACAAGCTGGAGGAACACAATAAACAGGTGTGCGTCCTGAATTATGCATGAGGGGAAAAATGCCAACATCTTTTGCTGTAAGTGATGGACATGGGATGGGTGTGCCACCGGGTGTAAGAATGGGGGCAGTGCAGACAGATAGTAGCGTAGTAGCTCGAAAGACAGCAGTGTTACCAGAAGGTTGTGGGTTCCCAGTCCCTGATGAGGAAATGTAATACACCTGGATAAATGCCCTCTTTTGTTTAAACAAGCATGGTGCTTGTTTTAAACATTCCTGAGGCCCTTGCTGTTTCAGTGAACAGGGACCAGGACCTTTTGGCACCGGAGTTCGGGGAATGAAAAACAGGAAGTTGTGTGTGTGTCCTACCGGCTGAACTTCTTGTCGTTAAAGCAGGCATGAAGTGAGATGCGTTTATCTCCTGCTACTACTGGAAACAAAACCAAAGCCCGGAAGCTCTAACTAATGACACTTACATTCATTATCTACTCATGTTGGATCTTCACTTTTTATTTTGTCCACTTATAAATTGGAAACAGAAGTGATTTCGGATAAATGACACCTTGCTAAAGAACTACGAGCTTTTGTCCCAGTCCACAGGATCCACGTCTGAAGCATCACACTCGGTGTCTCCCTGCCAGGTCACCCAGAGCAGCTTGTGCGCGGAGGACGAGCTTCTGAGGTCATATAAACACTGAAAGCCGCTCCAGTCGTGATTTGAAAGTGTGACGTGTGTTTACAGTTCCGGTACGTTCCGCTCGCAGAGTGTGCATCCCTGGGTGGCCCGGCCAAGTGAGCGTGGAGCATTACTGTCACAGTGTCTTTAATTAAAGGGACGGGTTTTTTTTTGTGTGTTGTCCCCCGAGTGCTTTCCATCCTTCGCTGCAGGAGATGTGCTGTTGGAGGGTGGGGGGTGGGGGGGGGGGTTGCTGTGAAGGGTGAGCGCAGGCCGCCGTACCTTCATATGCTGCCAGGAACACGGTCCCAGGGCGGAGAGCGGGTCACGTTACCCAGAGACATGATGAATGACGAGCAGCCTGGGCGCCGAGCACAGGGGAGCCGTGATCTGTGTCTGGCGGTGGCCGTGTGCCCTGCCCGTCCGTTAGCTGTTTCAAAGGCCCCCCCCTCCCCCTGTCGTCTTCTCACATCGTCTGATAGCCGGCCTACTTTGGATGATGGAGCGGCCCAACGGCAAGCGCGTCGTGGGAGCCTGAGGCGTCAGCGAGACCAGATCCTGGGGGGGAATCGGGTTACATACCCCACTTTTTGGGTCTTTCACTGTTCATATCCTTTTTTTTTTGCCAGGGGACGTTGTTTCTGGGGATGTTTCAGAGACTAAATAAATAGCTAGTGCTTCACCATCTCCTAAATACAGAATGTGTTTATGTGTTTATTTAGTGTAGTGATTGTTTGCGACCTGTAGGGGGCCCCCATACAAATTTGTAGTTTGAGTGGTGGGAAACATCTCTGCTGCTGATTGGTTGGCTGGCATGCTTGTCTGGTTGGCAGCACCATCTCCTCACTACTCCACTGGGGTTTCTGGACTTATATCCCCCCCCCCCCGACTTGATTTGTGTGACGCTTGCATGTTGTGCTGCCCGCCCACCCAGGTATTCTGGTTTCCTCCTGGAGTTCAAAGATGTGGTTTGGACAAGGTCATAGTATCTATACTATGTGCCTTTTGATGGCCTAAAATCCCATTGATGGTGTCCTCCGCCTCATGCCCTCTTCCCCCTGGGATAGATGGATGGATTGTTTCTTGCTGTAGCTCAACAAGTAGTGCATTGTGCAAACAACACAAAGATCGTAGGCGCAGAAATTGTAACCCCCGTCTTTCCTGCAAGTCTCTTCGGGCAAAACCAACAGATAAACTAATTAAATTGAGGATGGATTGATATCTTCATTAGTTTAACTAATAGCACACGGTGCACTTACTTCACATCCTGTTCGTGGCAATGATGTCTAAATGCGCACCCTAGGAAAAGACGGTCAAAAGAGGACACTAGCAGAAAAGGCAAAAGATGGAAAAGTAGGCAGGACGAGCGGCGGGATGCTTGAAAGAACGAGCGGCGGAAAAGCTGGTGCAGATTCATTTTTCCGTAAGCACTTTATTAATGTCTGTGGACCCGCGGGTCCTGACAGAAATCATACGTATGGTGAGCGTGCCACAGAAATGAATTACTGCTCGGCTTATCAGCCCAGAAAGTCCCCCAGAATAACGGTGGCCGGCTGAAAGTCTGTAGGAAACAAGAAAACTCTTATTTTTCTTTCAGGTACTGCGATGTTTTATGAATGGGTTTTTATATGCAGGAATGAGCCCCCAGGTGCCTCGTGCCTTACTGGAAGGTTAAAACCTTCCCTTACTGAGTATTTTTGGGATGGAAAAATACAAAAGGTTCTTTAAAATATGATTTCTAGCATTAAATTAGCGTTATTGTCTTCCGGTAGGTCTTCTGTTAATCACCCAGAACATGCAGCCCTCTCTAACGTATGTTCCTGCTTCCCCTTTCTTTAGTTCTTGAAGGA
The DNA here is from genome assembly GCA_026776945.1 of Isichthys henryi. Classification (NCBI taxonomy): domain Eukaryota; kingdom Metazoa; phylum Chordata; class Actinopteri; order Osteoglossiformes; family Mormyridae; genus Isichthys; species Isichthys henryi. Next base: position 13,877,081 of record JAODJX010000040.1, on the reverse strand, counting down.
GGAACAAAGTTATTTTGGGTACATTTTGGACTGCCATGGCTCTTGGGAGTAATTAATTCCACCAATTAAAACTGTCGTTTCAGGATCTGATTATACCCCCCAAACTCTTACTGCGTAAATAAGCTAGTTGATGTTTTCCTTGGTATTCATATTCCATCCATCCATTTTCCAAACCGCTTATCCTTACTGGGTCGTGGGGGGTCCGGAGCCTATCCCGGAAGCAATGG
>JAODJX010000040.1:13858810-13876754 GCA_026776945.1 Isichthys henryi | reverse complement strand
AGGCGGGGATTCGAACCCGGGTCCCAGAGGTGTGAGGCAACAGTGCTAACCACTGCACCACCATGCCGCCCCAGTATTCATATTCTGCTTCATATTTCATTTTGAATATAATTGATAATATAATATTATAATTATAATATAATTGATATATTTTCTTGTAATTTCAATATTTCCGGTGCATGGGGGGGGGGGGGCAATGGGGGCGAGGGCAGGGCTCAATAGGATTCAGCCGCTGTGCCTGTGATCGGAAGGTCGTTGGTTCAAATCCCAGAATCGGGTCCTTAAACCCTAATTGCTCCAGGGACAGCTTGACCCTTTGCTTTGGAGAAAGACATCTGTTATATACTATAAATAAAATGTGAATGCATGACATAAAGAACCTCCATATCTTCTCTTATATATGTGCCTATTGATTCCATTGTTGATTGATGCTTCATCATGTACCAAATGAGAAGCTTGGTTGGAAACAGCCTCTTCACGCTACACTTAACCCCTCACCCTTTGCTGGGTGTATTCTGACATGGCTTGGCCTTGCATGTAAAAGAAGTAATACTTCCAATGGGATTGATTGAAAACCCCCCCCAGGGAGCAATTGACACTTGTACGTATCTTTCTGAATAGGCCATGTGGTCCCCGTCAATGTGCCTCTAATCTCTCCCCCAGGAAACACAGCTCACTGATTTAAACGCGAGCAAGTTCATAACGTTGCTTGGGATGTGGCTCAGTGACAGGTCAGGAGATGGGCTCATTTTCCCACCCTGGATCAGCCGCTAACCTCGGTGCTGGAAATGGATTCTCACTATATATGTTGGGGGGGGGGGGGGTGTAGCAAAGGTGATGGACATTGACCTCAAACCGAGTGAGAATCAAATATCGTGCTCACAGTGGGGACAATCTGGAATGTTCCTATTACAACAAACTGTATCTTCCGATAGACGACAAAATCTCGCCTGTCAGAGTGAAATTGATTTATTAAAGTAAAGCATGAGTCCCGCGATAACACAGTGGTCAAGTATGTACAGTAATGCCGCAGGACAGAACGCGGAGACCATCTCTCATCTCCTTGTATATGTTGCCTCTTAGCAAGAACGGATTCGATTACAGCTGTCATTACCGGTTTATGCGTCTGTCAAACCAAGGAAAATATCACGAGAATCTAAATTGAAAGCCCATGTCGAGGACAATAGGGGTTTTGATGGCACAGAAACTTGCCACTTTTTGAGCAGAGACCGAAAAATTTCTGAGCCCTCATTCGAGCAGATGTGAATTCTGGGATTTTAGACACTGTGACAGTACTTATGCTCCTATACGATCCTTTGATGTGACAGTTGACTTCCATTAGAAGATAATAGGATCCTTTATTTACCCCCAGACTGGCAATGTGAGCGATCTTGCTGCTGCAACTTTGATCAACAACAGGAGCATAGTGGGAAGGGCATCATCTCCAGCTCCATCCATGTAAGCTCTCCATGTTCCCTGGCATCTCTGCGCATTTTCCTCCAGGTCCTTTGATGACCTTCCATCAGCCAGAAGTCATGCTCTGACTAAGTTAGCTGAATCGAGGTCATCATGACAAACGTACGTCTGATCTCTGTTGACCTTCCTAGTTGAATAAAAGTGCAAAAAGAATTCATTGTCAAAAAGAGGCAACCCTGATATTCTTTACTCCTATTATTTCTGCCCTATTTGGCTATTTAAAGCCGATGCAGAATGTACTGGCAAAAATATAAATATGCTGACATGTCAAATATGCTCTCGATACCATGTATTAGCTAGTTTTCCACTATAAAAAGAAACTAAATTCTTTTCTAAAGATGCTTGTTCCCTCTCTCTCTGCAGGCCCCTTAAAGGCCATTTTATGCTGAGTTTAAGGCCACATATTTATCCAGAGATATAATCCGATCTTGTACGCTACTCCAGCCATCAGACCTAGCCAGATCTCCAGAAACTGCATCTGTTCACCAACGTTTGCCATTTTCTGCCAGTCTTCTACCCGGAGATCTGAGCAAAGGAGGTTTGCTTGTACTTCTAACGAGTCTTACGTGATCCCTGTCCATTCAGTGAGTCTGTAAAGAATTAGTCCGGAGACCCAAGTGCAGAGCAAGCAGGCTTAATGATCCATGACCCAGAATTTAAGCCAGGAATCGGGGTCAAAGCACGAGGTGAGCTCCAAACCGATTCAGAGCAATACGTATGCTGAGTTCCAGCCACCTTCCGAGAAAAGGGGTAAGGAGACCGGTGAGAGTAGAAACCAGCAGAAGTGAATCAGAAGCGAACTGAGTTCGAAATTCAGCAGTGAGCAAGCTCAAGACCAGCAAAAAAATCCCAATCGGAGAAAGTCCTGCTTTGGGGAGATAGACAGTTTTTGAAGAGGTGGGAAGTGGGTGGCTGGGTGTGGCTGCTGGTGTTGATTGGAGGATGGCGTGACAGGGTTGAGATTTAATTTAACTCAGTCATGTTGGGGTGGGGGGGTGTGATCACTTCAGCCTTTACATAGGATAGGATTTTGTATCTCAGTCCATTTCTTGTAGCTGGACTGATCGTTTCCATTTTTAAGCCAATATTTAAATATGTTTTGCATTTAGATTCCTCTACCCGAAGCAACATACTTTTTTTGAAAAAGGGTCACCCAGTCCCTGGAGCAATTGGGGGTTAGGGGCCTTTTATAAGGGCCTGAGGGTGACATCATTCTGCTGACCGTGAGATGTGAACCAATGACCTTCTGATCAAAGGCACAGCATCCTATCCCACTGAGCCAATTATTATTATCAACCGCCATTATGAGTGGTATCGATGTTAAGTTAAAACATAAACTATACCCATTCATTCCCAAACAAAGGCTCTTTGTTAAACTTCCCATTGAGTGAGAAAACAGAGCAGAAAGTAGAACATTCAAAAACACTAAAATATTATTTTTGTTTCATGTCAGCTAGCAGCCAGATTGTTAATATAGCCTTGTGTGGAAAAGGGACACTCTTCTTAGAGGTTTTTTTATGGTGAAAATGAAGAAAATGTAACTCAGGACAGCTTTGCGATTTTTAAGGAGCAAGGTGATCCGTCATCCCACCGCTGCGCTCAAGGTTTCCGGGGCGAGTCCCGCGGAATGGCGGCGCGGCTCCGTTGAGATGCGACTACCGGTCCGATTAAAACCTCTGAGATGAAGGAAGACACGGATTATCTGTTGATTTATATGTAAATGTGCCTGTCGTTTAGCCGTCACCTGCATTCGGAGTGACTCGCAAAAAACATCAAAACACAGATATGAATTATGCAGGAACGCAGAAGGTACGATATAAATCTGGCGTATAACTATCGAAAATGCCCAAACTCAGCAGATCGGCAGAACGTGAACCTGGGGGGGTGCAATGGAAAACCATCATTTCTGGGAAGTTTTTGAGAAATTTATGTTTGATCGTCTTCCTTTATGAGACTAGTCCGTCTTACCTGAATTGCGCCATAAATATAAAGCACCGTTTTACAGGGGAAGTGTGCCAGGCGTCGCCAGTTAAGTGGAATTACTTTGTTTTGGAATTTCCTTCCATTATGTAACGTGCTGGGTGCCTGGATATGATTATATTGTCCTTTCACACTCTGTTCTGCTCAGTTCTGTAATTAAGGAATTGTGTGACACTGATGAATAAATAGAAGTTTTTTTTTCTCACATTCATGGGAGCAGAACAGGAATTCTGGAAGTCAGAGACAGGCTGCTTTTACATGTTCTGAATGTAGAGCGTGCTTTTCGGAGTGTGACGGGGAGGGAGAGCGCTTCTGTCCTCGGGTTCTGGGGCTTCTGTGCCCGATCAGTCAGCAGGGAGCGCTAATTTGGGATTAGCCTCTGACTGAGAGTTTCCTGTAGGTCAGACATCTGTTTTATGTGATGAAGAAGTTCATCCGTGATTGATCACCGTGCCTGTCAGATTGTTCTTTACCTAACGGTGAGGGGGATGCGTGAGGCCAGTGCCAGATTAATGTGTCACCTTAGGAGAACTGGAACGGTTAGTTATATCTGCAGCTCCTGAGTGTCCGTGCTGATGTCAGTCTAGGGGCCCTGCGTGTGGCTCCCATGAAACATCTGTGCCCCACATTATTACACTGTCCCTTGTAGATGTTCACCCTTTGAGATCAGAGAGAGCCTCCCTGGTCTTTACCCTTAGTCTGTTAGTGCCTGTCCTTCCCAGAATCCACCGGGACATGATAACTGTGTCAGGATCCATCCCTGCAGCGTCTGTTTCCCTGTTTCTCCAGCTGGTGTCTCTAGGCGTCCCATGTTGTGCTCCCCTAGTTTGACATGGTTCACAGGTCGGGGTGTGCTCCCCTGCTCCCTTGTGGGCTGAGAACTGAGCTCCTCCACTGTCATAGGCTTGAGACATTTTGAGCTTTGTCACCTTGGTTAATTGTTCTTGTATTTCAGTTTAGTTCTTGTTTTTGTGTCTTTGGTTCTAGTTTACTCTGCTTGCATCTAGTTTAGTGATTATGTTCTGTTTACCTAGGTTCCCAGTATCTTCTAGTGCTTGAATCTGTAGTGTTGTTTCTCTAGTTGTCATTGTTTGGTTAACTGGTTATGGCCTGCACCTGTCCCTTACGTCCTGCACCTGTCCCTTGTCTATCCCTCACCTTATGTCTATTTAAGTGCCTGCCTTTATTCTGTTCCTTACTTGGTCATTGTGTTTGTTCCCGTGTTGATCCTTGCTTTAGTTCTTGTTTTCTCCCTGTCATGTTCAGACCCTTCATAGTTCTTTTTGTTTCTTGTTTGTTTTTTTTTGTTCAGTTTTTGATAAAGTGCCTTATTTTTTGTAAGCTGCTATGTGGATCGTCCATCATTTTGCTATGCATGTCGTTTTGCATAAAGACATCTTCTGAAATTTTTTGTAATACTTTTTATAGACAGTACCACATGACCTGAACAGAACCATGTGACCAGGGGATCAGAGGAAGAAACAAAAGGCTTCACTATGTGGCACAATTTGGGTGTCAGGACACTGGGAAGCCTACAGATGGGTGTGGGGTCCAGCATTGGTGCTTGAGGCTGAGAGACAAAACAAACCTCTATTTTATATCAACTTTAAAACCGCACAGGTGACTGAATGGACTCACGACATGACGTCATCCTCCTGTGCAACATCCATCTCACCCCGTCCCCCAGCTCAGAATACACATATACGTTTAGATTTCATATAAGAGGATCCATGGAAGTGGCAGGAGGGCATGGGTGAGGGAAAAATCAATGTGAGACGCTTTTTATGGGGAATGAAGGTGCCGGAACAGGGACACCAATTAAACAGAGAAATCTGAAAGAAGCTTGAGCCGGCATTATCTGCAGCGCAGCAGAGGTAAGGGATCGATAGGAGCATTCGCTTATTTTCCTTTGTTCCCCTTCCCCTGCATCTGCTGAACCGACGCAGAGTGATGCGGGTCAAGTTGCTCTCCGTTAATACCGAATACGTTAAAGCTCAGTGACCTTTTTCCCCCACCGCACCGCGCTGAAAAAAATCGATGCAAGGCCAGGTAACGCATCCCATGGCACGAATAGCACTCCATGACACTCTCACATACACACGCCTCGCATGGAAACACGTGATTGAGATTACACACACACATACACGCTACACTGCACATCACTGTATTCCAAAATGTAGCCCTCCAAAAACCAGATCGAGGCTAATCAGATTCAGCACTGGAATCTGAATTACAATTACGATCAGAATCCTTTTATTTCTGCCAAGCGCCGAAGAATACAAGGAGTTTGTTTTGGCACAGGTAGTGGCATGAAGTGTACGAATAAACATTCAATCAAGGCAAATATACAAAAATCAACAAATAGAAAAAGAATAAAACATAGATGGAAATATGGACAAAATGTGCAAAGTATAAATAAACATGTAAATATATAAATAAAGGTAAGGCAACCATATGCAGGGAGCAAAGAGCTTTGGGATGTGTGCTAATAAGCTTATAAAGTCAATATGAGCATAGAATCTGTACAGTGATTGACTGCGTAATTAGGAGACACTGTAAATTGCATGCAGTTGCAGATTATCCTGTGCTTTGCCTCCCTGCATCTTCAGAGATGCCAACAGAAGCATGTCAGGCATTTTTACACCACGATTTTCTCTGCGAGATCAGCAAAGTGATCGCATGTTCTTCTCTCCGCAAGACTTCTTCTCCCAAGATGGAGGGAAAAACGACCTCAAAACAAGGAACAGAAAAGGGGGAGGACGTAATTCTCCTGTCTAATATTATTGCGTCTCACGCTGTCGGGAAAGAAAGTCTCGAGTTTTCCCCTTTAATACCCTCTTATGTTACAAACACTGTATCAATATTTTAGGGCTGAGCATAAATATTTAAAGGCGCTGGGATAGATTTTTCTGAGCCGGGCTGCATGGAAGGATGCTGGTGGGGAGATAATCTCATTGTTGTCGCAAATCCCCCCCCTCTGGAATTAGTTTACTACACTGTCAGAGCCGCCCCCGGCTGTGCCTGAACAATCTACAGCTGGCTCCAGGAGGCGGTGGACCAGGCATTTCCTGGATACACATGTGGTGTTCTTCACCAGAAGGAGCAGCGGTGCTTCACCAGAAGGAGGATTTTTCGAAGTGTCTGGATGACCAGACCATCCACTTCACCCACCGATCCACCTACTGTTTCCTGGGGGGGGGGGGGGCGCGAAGCCAACCTTCCTATCCCCACCCACATCACCCACCTCAAACTGTCATGACAACTACCAGCAGCGATGGACCTGGTACCTCTCCAATGTAAAAAAAAAAACAAATCAATGGCTGAGATTCCATTCAGCAGAAAACTGCACACGACTGTAAGGTAACGACTCGGACGACGTCTGTGTGAAGCATCCTCGTGGAGTCACAGCGTGGCGAACGGAGCGCCGAGCACTGCAGCTGTCTCTGCGAGCGATGCACTCTTTAATTAGCTCATTTGAAGTAATTGCTAGATATTTGAGCCAGCATACCATGGTTATGTACTACTCATCTGTAGAACATCTCAAAAAAGCAGCACGACTCGACACTCCAGGCAAACGAATTATGTTCCCAGTGCACATAATTCAGTATCACTGTTTTATTTATGACCGTTTCTGGAATAGGATGCTGACACAGAAGAGTGACCTTCTGGACCCGATCCAGGCCATTCAGACTGTGACTTATCAAGCATGCATCTGTCGACAGGCCAGCTGGTTTAGAAAAGGAACGTATGATACCCTGAAGTGGGTAGGTGGAAATTCTGCTGCTTACCACCAGCATTTAAAAAAAATAAATAAAAATCTTCACCTTTTTCAGGTTGCAATGAATATGTAAAAGTCACAGCACGTCAAACCACATCGCTGTAACGGAAGAAGATTGCTTTCCCTGTGCAAATATAACCATCCGTCTATGGCGACGTTTTTTGGAGACATTTGTCTTTTGGAGTAAACTGGGACATATCAGGCAAAGAAAATAAGTGAAAACGAATATCAGTCACTCAGGTAGATGTGGAAGGACAGGATTGTAGCTAAATGATCGCGAATCGAGTGTCTCTCCACGCTGTTTTATTAATAGCCAGGCTGACATCCGTAGAGTTCAGCCAGAGAAAGAATAAAACCAAAAATATCTTGTCTAGGGAGAAAATATGTGCAGAATTATACTGCGGCCTCGTGTCAGGAATCTCTCACAGAATAGCCGTGGGCATCGCCGTGAAAGACACACCGCTGTATATACTGAGCTCACCTTTGGGCTCAAAGCTTTTAATTAGCTTTAAAGATTAAAACATAGATGAAAAATCTAGCAAGCCAGCGATCCCAGATGGCTCGGATTGAGTCTCTGTTTTCTCCTCCGGCAGCTCCTCTTTGAATCCCGAGGGGTGAGTTGCTTAAGCAATAACCATTAGCTGTGCAGGTCCCGTGATGGTGCAGAGAGCCGGAAAATCGGGAGAGGGAGGAGTATGAGATGCGGAGGAGGAGAAGAGGTTCAGGCCTCCGGGCCAGAGAAGAAAAAAAACAGAAGCGCAAAAGGAGGTGTCTGTTGTTAGTCCCATTAGTGGGGGATGCAGGGGCTTTTAAGGTGATTCGAAGCCCTGGAACAGAAGCCAAATGACTTCATACTTTGGCGTTCCACCAACCCTGACGTAATTCCTCCTTGTGTCCAGCTGCGCACTGCTAATACAACGATAATTATTAGCTATGACTTACACGCTTGTGACTTTGCCAGTTTTCCAGCACCTGAAGGTTGCCGGTTCTAGTCCCTGGGCGGGGAAAGTGTGGTCGGAGTGGCCTTAGGCAAGATGTTGAACCCTGAGCCGATGCGCTGAAATATTCAGCTGTAGAAGCGGATGCTAGGAGATGGAAACCGTCGGCTCAGCGGCTAAACGTTCGCGTGTGTTTGTTGCTATTTTCTCCCGGCCCTCGTTGGAAGCATCATATCACTCTCCGTAACTCTCTCTCTAATTTCTAGAGAACTGCTCTCGGTGTAGGATCCAGAGTTTTCACCAAAGTGTCACGGATCACGGACAGTGACGCTGACAGGAGTGTGCCTTCCGAAAATAACATCTCGACGATGGTGACACAGCTGAATGGCTGCGAAGGCTTTAAGGTTACCCAGCAGAACAGGACCTGTGGAAGCCTGTACCTGCCAAGTGGAAACATGAGGCAGGAAGTATTCACCTGGCACCTTCGTGTGACTCTGTGTATTATATATATATATATATATATATATATTTATATATGTGAATTTGTTAATATGGATGGATGGAGCATAAACCAGATAAAGAGCTAAATAGATCCTGGGAGAGCAGGGAGGATCTGCCCCATGTCTCGTTTCATGAGGGGCTGCGATCAGGTCTGAGGAGACACCTTGCATCTCATCACCTCCAGGCAGGCTGAAGAGTCCCCATTAAGCGGATTCTGGAGGGTCAGTTGCTCTGTCTATCAATAGCAGTGTGTTTTAGGATGCATCCAGACTCATCCAGGGGTGTGGCTCAGTGGGTTAGGCCCCGAAGGTTGCTGATTCTTCGAACTCTGTCCTTGGCAGAATAGTCACGTCTCTAGTCATACTCTGTTTGTGACAATAAGCCAGGCCATTAACTTTTCCTCCATCCCCCCCCCCACCCCCCCCAAAAAAAAAAAAATGCCCTAGGAGCACTGGATGGATGGGTGATATTGCACTCAGACCCCAAGCTTCACTCTCACCTCTAAATGCATGTTTGTGTGTTAAAAAGCAGAGCATGATGGGATATGTGAAAACTAACACATTCCACTGTACAGTACCTGAACTTATACTTGTGCAAAATGGCAAATAAGGGTTAGGTTAATTTTCTTTTGGAGCGGGGGAGGTGTTAGTGCAGCTCATGTGTGTGACGTACCTGTGTCACATTTAGATTTCCTGCCCCCCCAGTCCCATATTCCCCTATGTAATGTGAAGCTCGACACACAGACGCAAGTACGTGACAGACAGCCTTGGTCCCATCAGCCGGAAAGCCAACCCTCTCTGCACACGTCAAACGCCTCTCCCGGGATCCTCACACACAGCCACCTGCTTCCCGAGCCATTCCCTGCCGTCTGGACACTAAATGGTTCTGCTGATGAAGCTGCGTCTTTCCCAGAAGGCACATTGGGTATCATCAACGACGCGGAAAACGGAAGCGAAACGCCAGTTAGGGCCATTAAAGCATCGTTTTCATGTACTCGCGTAACGTGATGCTTAATCACATTTTAATACAAGAAAACGTCTTTATCTACTTATAGCGATGCTTGAATTGATAGGTAGTGATTAAATATGCGAATGTTTATCAGCTTCAGCCATTGGTTCTGCGTCTGTCCACGTGTGAATGTCATTCCGTTCAGAGGTGTTTCTAGTTATTGAAAAAATCAGGGGGCAAGTCAAGTTTACCTGGACTTTCATTTTTTTTTTTTTTGAAGGAAGATTGGCATCGGGCCTAAAATACTTGGGGTTACAGCCCCGAGTGATCGGACCTAACGACGCCCAAGATTCTGTTTAATATTAAGCATTTTCACATACAAGTATCACAAAGCCTAGAAGTAGGATTTGAAGTAGCTAATGGCCATTACAAGCGATAGCACATAGCGGGACCATACAGGAATGTTTAATCTTTTCGCAAGTTATATTCTGTAACTGTAGTGTATTTCATATGTTACTTTTTTGAGTGTCGAAGCAAATATTTGGGTTTATGCGAAGGTTGTTAACAGCCGCTGTAGACATTGCAAACTGAGAGTGTGAACACTGTAAATGAGTAAATAAACATTTGTGGTGGCTCCCACAGAGCCACTGAATCTAGGCTTACATGAAAAGTTCTACAGTTAAAGTTTATCCGTCCTCCACACTTTGATATCCACAGGTGCCAAGCCTTGAAACGTTAGCTGTGACAGGTGCCCTTGGTGCATGAACAGTGAATTATGTCAGCAGTCAGTTTCTGGTGCACAGCTCATGGTGCTGTGTGATGCCTCAGAACCGGGCCAGGCAAAGAGCAGCAGGTCCCATTCTAGGCCTTGTGGGAGTCCACACATAAGAAGCCTCATTTAATTAGCAAGACTAATATCTGTTAATTATTGTCTAAACCCTAGGAGAACCCCTTAACTGCAGACATATTCCCTGTTCCGCTCAGTGAATCTGGTTATCTGTCATTGCTTGGTAAAGTACTACAGAACAAAAAGTCAGAGTTAATATAAAATTACAACGGTATGTTATAATTACTGACTGTGTCAGCAGAGTGAGAATTCTACAAATGGGACTGGATCATTTAATAAATGCTGTGTTTAGGAGGGAGACGTTCTCCTGGGCCTTCATTAAGTAACAGTTAAAGTAAATTTTAGATGGCATGTATACAGAGCTGAAAGCTGATTGGCCCACAGAGTATCACCTCCCCCATCATTCAGTGATTCAAAACATATCATTGGCTAATGATAAGGTTGGCCCCTTTGTATAAATTATAGTCCTTTTTATGCCCTCCACTTTAAAAATCATACAGTCACCTCTGTGGGATGGACAAAATGCAATTCCACATTTAGTAACAGATTTGTAGTGATGAATGTTCATTTTCATCTATGTGATGGACAGACATCCTGTCCAGGGTGTCCCCTGTCCAAGGTTTCCCCCGTCCAGGGTGTCCCCCGTCCAAGGTGTCCCTCGTCCAGGGTGTCCCCCGTCCAAGGTTTCCCCCGTCCAGGGTGTCCCCCGTCCAAGGTGTCCCTTGTCCAGGGTGTCCCTCGTCCAGGGTGTCCCCCGTCCAAGGTGTCCCCCGTCCAGGATGTCCCCTGTCCAAGGTCCAGACACACTGTGATGCTGTACTTGATCCAAGAAGATGGATGAATGTTCTCTGTTGCTGCAAGGTGAATTCACACCTTTTCTTTTGCCACCGGTCACACTCCCGAACAATCACGCTTGCCCTTAGCCACTGATAAAATTAACTTCAGTTGAGTTTAACCTGGCTGGCATGAACGGTACAGAAATGTCAAGTGTTCGCTTACAACACATTAAACCACTGAACTGCGTCAAGAAACTGTTACTGACCTTCGTCCTGGTTACACTACACAGCGCAGTCAGTTACTGTCGAAATGTGTGCTTTATTTAAAATTTGTTTCACATCTCCCATTAATTCTATTAGGGATATTTTTTATTCCATTACATTGCATTCATCTGGAAGTAATCCATGCATTTGTCCAGCTGCCTTAAGTACAAGTTACTTTGTGATTCTCTTCATGAAGTATAACACTTCTCTAGATCATGCTTGTCAGATATAGTTTATATTTTCAAATACATTATGCTTTGTATACTGTAGATACAAATGAACAACACAGTCATCCCTGTCAGCGCTATTCACTTTGCACCACCTCATTTCCCAAGCTTGTTGGCAAGTGCCGATCTGCTCTTTCTGACCCCCAGCCCCCACAGTTGTTTCAAAAACTAAATAAATACCTAGTGAGCCATAAGATTGTATGGTAGTTAACTAGCTGGTTAGCAGAACATGCTGCTCCAGCATCTCCTAAGGAATACGTTCAATCTTTGGGGGCTCCATGCAAATACATGGTCTGCTTCGTGATAAATGTCGGCTTAACGTGTATGTGGGGTGGCTTCCTATTCCTATTGGGAGAAGGGCAAGCCTTAACCTTTATAAAGCCAATTCCATCCAGTAAATAAACACACACATGGCTGAGGATTTAATGAAGGGGGGGGGGGCGCTACCAAACAGTACCGGGGCTTTACTGACAGGGAATAGACAGGAATGAGGCCCCTTTCCTGACCACCCCATGCCCCAAATCCACCTTTTACACTCCGCCCCCCCGGTGTCACACCCCCCCGCCATGTCGTCCTGCTAATGACAGAGAACAGGAAAAGTGGGGATCAACGCCATCAACGGCCCGGGCTACGAGCCAAAATGTCCTTCTCCCGTCTGTCACTCATTTTCGCCACATATTGACGACAGACGTTAACATCTGTTTCTGTTGACCAATCAGGAGAGGGCGGCCTCTGGGCATGGTCACATGACGTCTTTCAGCGAGGGACAGCTGCTGATTCAGTCCCACTGTATTTATTCCACCCATTTATGCTCTGGATTATTTACTGTTTACATACACATTCCACTGTATATAGATACAGCAACATAAACTCCTGTGCCCAGCCCCCCTGTTTTGCACTATAAGTCCTCTGGAAACCTTCCCCCCCATCACTTGCTGTGTGTATTTCGCACCGTGCTTCTGGAAGATCGTTACTTCATGCTGCCGTGTACCTGTATACCCTTCTTGACTTGACTGGATGAAGCCCACCATGAGTGCAGACCCCTTGTAATTCTACAGTCCAGTCCGGGGTCATTTATTGACAAGGCGGGGGAACACGATGCTCGGCCTCAGCCCCAGAACCAGAACACACTGCTGGCCCAGTTGACACCAACACTGAGTGGATTTTCCCTTTGCGCAGCAGCAACATTAACTCTTACTCAGATCCTGATCATCCAAAGCCCACCTGCTCAGAAACCCGACGATTTCACAATTGGCACTTTTAACACTCTGCTTCCCTGCTGTGGAACAGTCGCCGCTTGATGATGTCACTTCCTGCCCTATCCTTTCAACCCGCCTTTCAGCCTAAGCTAGTCCTTGAGTGTTTCTCAGTATGCTCTATGTTTCTCACCCACCAATTTTGCATCATCTTCCTTTGCTGAAGACCGGTTTCAATACTAAGAACAGAAGTACAGAGGATGGTAAAAATCCCCGGGTGTTGCTCTTGTCCCACCCCAAATATCAAGGATACATTGGTTGCATCTTGGTCAATCAAGACCAATCCTATGATTCATTGTTCATTCAAGACCCGCAAGTCAGCGAGTCCGCTCTTGGCAAGACCACCAGTATGATCTCTGAGTTCTTGGTATTGAGAAACACCCGATGGGTCATGCTGGTGAATGACACTACATGACTGAACCCTGATTCTGACTTTCCATTTGGAAATCCTTGTCTCCTGCCGAATGCTGGCCCCGTGACCGTGGTGCTAATGAGCTCCTCCTCATTTCCTCTATAATGTCCCTCTGCACCCACCGCTTAGCTGATCAGTGACAGGTGTGGGCAACAAACAGGAGGCGTAGACTGGACACCTGGACAGATGCACTGCCAGATGCCACCGCCATGCTGGAATTAGCTTCTCGCCAAACCCTCCATATCTTTAAATCATAGTTAGCGTGTCCCCAAGGGGAGGGGGAAACGGCCAGAAGTTTATTTATCCTCTCATATTCCTCTAACAGAAGTTTCGCTCAGTAGCTTTGGGTTTCAGAATTTATTTACTATATATGCTAGCTGGCCAGCTGAATTATTTGTTTACTGTATTCTCGGTTGGGTCAGAGAGTAGACTCCTTCTTCACCGCTCCGGAAAGGGGGAGCTGAATCCCCCCCCCCACTCCGTGTGTGTGGAGTTCGCATGTTCTCCCCATGTTCAGTAGGTTTTATTCAGGTTCCTGCCACAATACAAAGACACACCATCTCAAAACTGTCCACACACATGGGCATAAATTACAGAGGGGTGTAACCCCACCCAATAATCAAAACCAGTCAATACAACCCCTCTGGACCCTCTCAAATAGGTGGAGACCTCAACCCCCCCTCCCCAGTGCTCAACCCAAATTAATGCCCTTGCCGGCAGAGTATGATTGTGTGTGTGAGAGTGTGCCTGTGTATGCTCTGCGATGGGCTGAAACCACATCCAGTGTAAACTTCAGGGCCTGGGGTCGACCCTGACCAGGATTATGGATCAGAAGATGAATGTTCTCAGTGGTTCTCAATGCTACACATCACACAAGCCCATCACACACGTTATCAGACTGCTGAGTGTGATCCTCATATTCTATTCAAACATAGCTCATCTCCACCCACTACAAATGCCATTGCATTATTTTGTCATTTATAATTTTAGACAATCCAGCAAAAACATGTACACAGCTGCATTCAGCGACAGTATTTAGATTTGGTGTCTGGACCATATTCATGTTGACAACAAAATAAAATAATGATTAGCTCTACATAGTTGTGGCAAATTGCGTGTTTAGGGAGTTGAACAACAGCGATGAACAGACAAAAATGGGTTCAACATTCTCCATTTCCCAGAATTTAGCATCACACCGAAGACCTAATACCGACTGAATGAGGACTTAAATTGAAATGAGATTTGAATCTTCATCCTCTGCACTCATGCACGGCGCCGATTAGTTACGCGGGAAAGCAGCCCGTAACGAAGTGATTAACGGCGCCTGCTTTGCTGCGGGCACGTCTGTAAGCGGAGAGATTTCCAGCCGGCACATCCTTCGCTGTTCCTCATGCGTGTCGCGCTGAATGTGCAGATACTCATCTGGTAGCACGGAGCGGAGGCGCTCGGCGGCCAGGGGACGGTCCCCGGAGAGCTGCCGCTCCGCCGATCGCGGCCGCGTTTTTTTGGGAGAGAAGGAAGCGGAGACCGCATTAAGTTACTGCGGAGTCTTTACTCATTTACCACAATTAATAACTAAGTGGCGCGAGAAAACAATGAGGCTCCCGACAATAATAATAATAATAATAATAAAGTTCGCAGACATTAATAAAAGCAGTTTATACTAATGCCTTTATTGCATAATCTTCCTTGTTTTTGTCCATGCAAGTGAAAAAAAAGAAGCTAGCAATATATTAGTAAGTAATTACACTATAACTCTATAAGCCTGTTGTTGTTCTGTAAACTACAGGAAAACAGTAATCAAAAAAAATGGGGGTGAATGGGGGTTGGGGGCTGTTTGCTTGATCAATGGCCTGAGTAGCCAGGGGATTAAACTTCACGCAAAGCCATTGGCCTGCTGCGCCAGGTGGATTCCCCGGAGCTCTCATTTTATGGGATCTCCACGGCCTTCAGTGACTCCGTTTTCTGGGAGAGAAGCGGTGGGAATAGACTATGTTGAGGACACTGCAGCTCAGCTGCATGTTTTCTGTACTGCGTGCCATTTGTCCTTCTGACAGAGAGGAACGGTGGTACCACTTAGCTCGGACTGAACCTGGCCCACGAGCGGGACCACGCCTGCCTACCCCAGGAGTATCATTCCGGATGATGAGATGTTAGTGAAGATG
Source organism: Isichthys henryi (assembly GCA_026776945.1). NCBI lineage: Eukaryota > Metazoa > Chordata > Actinopteri > Osteoglossiformes > Mormyridae > Isichthys > Isichthys henryi. The sequence continues at coordinate 13,861,186 of JAODJX010000040.1, read as the reverse complement.
TTTTGGCAGCTTGTGCTGGGTGTATGGGTGGCACTGAGGGGAATTTATTAACAGCAAGATGGATTGGGTGATTAAAGACCCAAGAAGGGCCAACCAGCGGCCAAAAATGGCCCCAAAAATGCATCTGATGGCAGCGAGCTCCCCGTCGAGGGGCACAGAGACCCCTCCAGTCCAGAATGTTCTTCTAGCTTCTCCAGCTGATTCGATTTTACCCGTGATGCGAGTGGGAAATCAGCTGTCCCCACGCGAAGCGGGGGGGGGGGGGGGGGTGTCAGACCCCATCCTGGGACCCACCTTCCGCAGACAATCTGATCGTGTCTCTTTGAGAGCCAAGAAGAAGAAGCCTCATGTAAAAAATTCAGCCTGAAAAATACCCAGTCGGCCTTCGTTTTAAGGTCCCTGAGCCTGCGTTCCATATCCTGTTTACCCCTTATCCACTCAGCAGTCTCTCTTATCCAGAGGCAAAAGCAGAGAAAGCAGCTGGATCGGTATCTGTGACGCGGTGCTTCAGCCCATATGCCGGCCCACGGAATTAGCGCTTTGGTGGGGGACTGCTGCTGAAAACTGGCTTCTGTCTCCCCCAGAAAGGAGGAATTTTATGCCTGTTTTTTTTTTTTTGTTAATGTTCATGTAATAATAAACTGGCTGTACAAAGAAAAAAAAAAGCAAGATTATTGCAAGATTTACAATTACTGAAGTAGGCGAAAGGGTGATATAGCTGTATGGGAAATAATAGCTGTTTAATCGACTACTTCTGATGTAATTCAGAAATGTGCCCACAGTGGTAGCAGTCCTTGCACCACATTTAAGGATTATATATACAGGAGCTAAACCTGACTTAAAAGCATTCCCATTTGGGGGGATCTTCTAGAACCTTCCATCCCACAAGCATTCGTGCATTTGGAGCCGGACCTCTGTGAAGCTGGAATGGTCGAGTCTGTAGGTGTGAGAAAGCAATAAGGAAACCTGAAGCTTTGTGGCTTAATGCTACCACCAGCTTCTGGGCAAAAACAATTTGATCCCGTCTCTCTCTGCTCTATAATGAGCAGGTTTTCGTAAGAGTGACACATCTCTCATGGTTAATAAATAAAGAATTAATTTCTTTAGCAGATGGGTTTATCCACATCACTATATAATTGGAAGCATGGTCAACTGTGAAATCACACTGCCCTCTTTGAGATTTGACCCGACAACATTCTGATCACTAATACTGTGTCCAAACCCAGAGAGCCACAGCACAGTCTTCGCTGCCTGGAAGGGTGATACTGGCATCAGTGACCCATGCCTGAAGGGTACCTGAGTGCATTCTCTTGGAGGAGTTCCCGTACCCCATATAGTGCCAAATACCTGAGTAGACTGGAGATCCAGTCCCATGTTTCATATTTCACATTTAGGAGCACTTCCAGGGCTGGTAGAAGACAAGGACCCCAGTAGTGGTATGATTTCTCAGATGGGGATTCAAACCCATGGCCTTCTGTACACAGGAACAGAACACTAATCCCTCCATTCATCTTTAATTGCAGGGCATGCAGCTCTGGGAGCAGTCAGACTGGAGCTGTAAATCCCCAGGGTGTAATCATGCTGTCGTCAGGGGACGGCCACCGAAACCACGGCAGCAGATGCTCCTGCCCGGCGACCGATACTCCACAGAGCAAGTACCTGCTCAGCACCCAGTGTGATGTCCCAGGAGCCTTTGCCGTTCAATGTGGGTCAAACTTAACTCTTAGCAAATGCCGTGAGAATAAATGTAGCCCAGAGGGAGTTTCTGCATTGTGTTTCAAGGCAATAAGTTATTTTGGCCTCCACAGAAGTACACACCACCTCTCTGGTTTAGTATACACATACATTTTGTACCAGCAATCGCTGTGTGTGCGTTTACGCTGCACCCCTAAAATATAAATTCACCAGCTTGAAGAAGCGAAATGAACACATTTTACTCTAAATTATAGACTAAAGGATTTGCTAAGGTTTTTATAAAAAATTTTTTGTATAAAAATGTCTTTTTTCTTGTAAATTAATCATTTATTTTTCTCTAAAGTTATGCTTGATGTGAAGTTGAATTTTCTAACAATAAGCAGAAACAATAGTGTTTCTGCAATGCAAGTTCATTTGTACATTTACATTAAGGAGGCCACCTGCGATTAATTTTTATTTCCACGATTTCACATTACTTTGACAACAGAAGGACGCCACCAGCAGGGGTGCTGATAGAGATTTTGGGCCCCATGAAAGCATGTCATATTTGTCCCCCAACCAAATCCAATCCAATTATGTTCAAACTACATACAATATAGTGTACCTATTTTATGCTTTGTAATAATATAGCAATAGGCTGTGGATAGATGGATGGATGGATGGATGGATGGATGGATGGAT
>JAODJX010000040.1:13763413-13774466 GCA_026776945.1 Isichthys henryi | reverse complement strand
TATTTCCATGAAAGAAAATAAACATAAAAGGGCCGCAGGTCTTTGAATAATTAATCACAGGCTCGAATCACGCAGAAAAGCGCCAAAAGACTTCAGACTCGATTACACCCATCAGTAAGCGGCTGTGACACACCTCTGACGCGTGACTCAAATCGTGAGCCGAATGAGCCTGCGACACACTTTCCACATTCCTTCAAAAGGCGTCCAAAGATGATTGCTCCATCTGTCAAGTGCATTAGACATAAATGAGGACACGCTGTATACTTAACATCCTGCAGATCTAACCATATGACTACTGGAAGGGTGAAGCACACATACATCATCATACACTCAGATTACACATTTGAGTGGGGCCCCTGAGCTTTGCCCCCCCCGTTGGCCACGCACAGTCACTACACTAACTATTAAATAAACACATTCCTTATTTAGGAGATGTTGAAGCAGCATGTCCTGCTAACCAGCTAGTTTTGACACAAATGACTTTTTGAGTGACCTGAATGAGAAACAAAAAACCTAGACCTGCATATGACTCCCTAACGGACTCTGAGGAAGGCTGGTCTCTGTGCCTGCGCGTCGTCGTCAAGCAAGGACTTTAGGTAAGAGAACTCAGAGCAGGAATAAACAGCATGGGGGTGTCAGTGAGGGAAGTGGGGAATTCCCTGGCAATCGAGAATGAAATATCTCTGACAGCGTCCCCTGTGGCAGAATGCTTAGGATGATCAGGGCTCTCACACATACGCACTCATATCTTTTTTGGGATCGTCCATTCATTCTGTGGGCAAAACCCTAATGCCAACAATGTAATGACAACCTTAAGCTCTATCCACCCCTAACCTTAACCATAAATAACCAAGCAAAATGCTTTTGCCATTTTTAGTTCTTTGATTGCAGTTACAGATTTTTATAAAATTGAATTTCCCCTTTGTGGGGACTGAAACAAAAGCCCACAATGTCAAAATAACAGGATTCTTTCACATACTGGGGACATTGGGGACCACAATGTAATGTATATCTGACACACACACACACACACACACACACACAGTGTGGCTTTGTTTGTTCCGCTTGTTAGGTCACACGTGGCTTCAGATGCTGTTTGCAGGAAGCCTGAATTTCTCTTTCATTTAATGTGCAACTAAAATTATTAATCTGTTGCTTAGCAGCGATTTTTTAATTCCTAAGTGACCTATATAGCGATACTCCTTTGGCACTATTTTAGACTTGGGTTACTCAAATATGGTAATTAAACATAGTTTTATAATCTTATTCCACATCTGTTTATTCAGCTTTACAGCAGTTTAACCCCACTCCTGGCTGGACATGGGAGGAGATGGATTTTGGTTTTAATCCCATCTCAAGGTTTCAAACTAGCTGGAAAGCTGCTTGTTCATGACATTTACCAAACAATTTTATCCAAAGCAATACGCATTTTTGAAGAAGTCAGGTCAGACAGCACCTGTAACAACTTAGGGGTTAACGGTTTCTATAAGGGCTCTATGGTAAAGCCACCCCAGTGACCCGGGATTTGAACCAACAACCTTCCGATACCAGATGTCCTAATCCACAGAGGCCGACAGCATGGCTTTGTCATTGTGTATTGTGTACCTCTGCATCACACACAGCTAGAAAAGTTCCACACCACCTGGCAAAGCCCTCCTACTCACACCATATTTGAGGATTGGTCACAGTGAACAAGAATTTACTGTTTTGTCTAACTTTTCGATTTATAGCAATATACCAGCTGGCACCTGATGAAAGATCTCAGATATCTCTGTAACATCTCGCTGCTGCCACCCAGCTAAAAACCAGACAGGCAATCTGTTTGTGGGCCGTGATGCTAATTAACGGGCAGAACCAGCACCTTCACATGTGACTGTCGAACTTATTTGCCACGGGTCAACAATCTCGAGCTGGAATATTTTTGAAGATTTCAGCAGCAAATTCTGGGAGACTTTAATTGAAAAACAGAACGCATCACTTGTCAGTTTTAATTTGACTTAAATTATGATGCATGTGGCTTCAGGAAGAGAATAATGGGGGGGGGGGGGGAGTGCAGAAAGTTCTGTATTGATGTAACTCTGATGATTTAAGGCTGCTTGAAAAAAGGTCAATTTGTTAGATACCAGTTCCTGAAGATATCAATGTTTCTATGCTTCTGGAGAAAAACATCTCCTGTAATAACGACAACCATAACAGCAATATAAATGTGCTTTGGTGGAAAGTTATGGAGTTATGGGACACGGTCCATGGGTTTCCTGAGACGTGATGCTTTCAGCATGAACAAGCAGGGTCTGAGCTACACACTAAACAAAGCAGGGGTGGCCCAATAAGATGTGTGTGCGTGCGTCTGCATGAGTGTGCCGGTAATTAGGTGTGGAGGTATCCTTTGGACATCGTTGATTGCATATTCCGCTGACCACCAGTCGAATGCAGTTTTCCTGCCTGCAGAATAGCTCTACCTGACTTTCGATGCGCACGTCATCTTTGCTTGGGATGTGGGCCATCGATAGCTGCAGGGCAACTCTTCCTATGGAAAAAAAGGCTCAGATTCTATGCCAGTCTTCCCCTGGAGTAAAACGCCCCTGTGACTATCCAGCTAACTGGGGGAAAGAAAGAAAAAGGAGAGTTTTAAGGAATGATCAGTGATAGTAGCCCTTTCTGCTCATGCTTCACCGGATTCAGGATGTTGCGATGGAGGGACCTTCGCAGGTGCATTGCGGTGATCTGAGATGCCACGTCCATGCGGTACAGATCACAGCAGCATGGCTGAAGTCACATAGGTCCGTTCTTCAGCCCCTTGTGCTTTGACTGTTAAGAGATTCATGTAAGATCCCTGTTCATACTGGACATCATGTGATTGCTAAAAAACAAACAGTTTGTGCTTTTTGTTTTGCAGCTATTCTGTTGAGGATGGGATACGGTTTGGTAGGTCAGGACACGATTCCTGTAATCAGAAGGTCATTGGTTCAAATCCCATGGCTGGTAGACTGATTTCACCATTGTGCCCACGATCCCCAATTACTGCAGGGCTTATCTGATCCTGCTAACTAGTTCCGGCTTTTATCCAAAAAAAAGCATCTGCTAAGTAAATGAAATGCTATGGGTTGGTGTTTCTACAACACAAAAATTCACATATTTCGCAGAAGAAATAATTCACCTTAGCAGAAAACAAATACAGGGTCCAAAAAAACACTTTAAAGTGTAATCTATTAATGAGCTGGAAGGAGGACAAAATAACAGGGAAAAGCTGTTAGCACTCCCAGTTCAAATTTTACTGAGTTGCTGTGAAAGTGTTTTTTTTCCAGACCTTTCTCAGATTTGTTTTTTTTTTATTATCAGATATTCCAACCAAGCTACACAATCAGGTAAAACTGCAATGACTGTATGGATACCCGTTACCTTGGCAACCTTCATTTTCCTTCAGGAGTCCGTGAATTAAGCACGTTGCATAGTAGCACATCTCAGTGGCATTTGTTCATGCTAAATGTTTACGTATATCTATACGTGTAAATATATGTATGTATGGATATGTCTATTTAGATATGTATATATGTTTATATATATATATGCTGTCTGTCATACACATGCTGTTGCATAAGGTAAAGATGATTAACAGGCTTTAAGGAGATTATAACCTAACGGTAAAGTGTGTTAACTCATCAGTCAGTGACAGATATGCAGCCAATTCACCTTCCATTAGCTGCTCCGCAGATCCACTGCCCGTAACACAGTTTTTCCCAACTGTTTATACATTTCACGGTTCCTCTGCTTGTGTCTCATCAACAGACTTTTTAATATTTCTGGGTAGATTAAAGACTGGAGTAGGATTAATCTTAAATTCCAATCCAAGATTTAAGAAAATGTCAGCAGCGTCCCCAGTCTGAATGTCAGAGTATCTTTATACCGAAAGGCATTAAAGTACGATTTTTATTCCCAATCTCCTGCCCCCAATATCTCAGCCTTATCAAAACCCAGAAAATGACACAGTGTTTCGCCATTCCTACTGAGAGAGAGGTAAGGAACAAGCACTGATTACATGCCTTACCGTTCCTATTGGATACCTGCAAACTGACGCATTTACGTTTAATCATCAGCATCATTACAGACCCTTAGTTTACCTAATATTTTAACAGGAAATATATAAAAAAAACCATCAAAAAATTATAGCCATAATAAGTCTCTTTGATCCTGGCTTATAATACATGGATAATGACGTATAATCTTTTAGCCTTATTAGAATTTTTTTTGTTTGGTTTTACATACATTATTTGAGTTATTAGCTTCATTTATGCTTTGTTTACTTGTTTAGTAAAATTACTTTATGCCCTGTGGCAAAGGTATATTGAATTTTTTTTTTTTGGATTATGATTCTCTCTATTGAATTATCTTGCTTTTTTGGAGTAAGATTGTCTTTTGAGGAACAGTGACTGCAGTGCTGGCATGATGTTAATAACTTCAGTCTCTAGATAAGCAGATAAATAGTTCAGTTTTTGTCATCTAGAACCTTCTGACTGCCGTTTCATAGCTCAATGGAGATGAGTCTGGCATGCATCCCGCAGCTGGACATCATTGTCTATTAATAGAAAGAACGCCTTCCTTGGACACCACAAATCTCCCAGAAAGCCGGCATCGGTAGCAGGGGGTGGTGTCTTTTGAGGTTGGCCAACGTTTTACTCACTTCTGGATAAAATCATTTCACTTGGACTGAATCATGAAAACATAGGAAAAACAAACAAAAAGCAAACCTCCAAACTTTGCATTTTGCAACCAATTATTTAGCAAAACAAGAAACACTGCTTTTAGAATCTAATTACCAGAAATAAAATGAAATTCCAAGCCAGTTTTAAAAGCCTTCATTAAGGTGACAAGGATCTGTTGACAAAGAGGACAGGGCCTGAAGCATTTACTACGAGGTCTGATTCCTTGTGGCCTTTAAGAAGGTTTGCCAATGTCTGACAGCTATTCATTTCCACACACAGCATCAATAATGGAGTTTTTGCTTAAACTAGGATTTCAATAGAGAATGGTCCATAGACCGGAATCACAGTCTACAAGGACGTGAGCCCATTCAGATTTTAGCCTTGTGTCAGCACTGTATTATTCAACTTGCGGTTCGTGGTCTGGATTGGAAGCCACTTCACTCCCAGTTAATCAAAAACGTGCTGGACTCTGGCCCCATAGGACCTGATCTGCCCTTCAGTGTACAACAGCCCACTTATCAGATGTCTTTGGTCTCTTCCTGCCACGTTGCGCTATTTCTTCCCTTTACGTTTTTGGTTACTATGCACATCCCACAGCTGCTCTGCGCCTTTTTCTTGTTGCCACTTGAAGGTAAAGTGAGCACCTTGGAACATAGACTGCCTGTTGAATTCTGAGAGCGCCTGCCTGTATGTGGCAATGAAAAACAATGCAGATAGTGACTGAAATGGACTGTCGGTCCATTCAATGGAGAGGATGCAGCAGACAGCCAAAGCAAAGCAGTTTAACATCTCTGGGAACTGCTGCAGAACAGCTGGTATGTTACCTACCACATTTAAGAGTCCCTTAATAAGCTGAAAATTACAATCCAGTCTCTCTCCTCTCATTTCTATGGAATAATGTGTGAGTGTGCCCTGCAGTGGGTTGGCGCCCCATCCTACATTGTTCCCTGCCTTGCTCCTATAGCTTCGGGGATAGACTCCGGACCCCCCGCGACCCTGAATAGGATAAGCGGTTACAGGAAATGGATGGATGGACTCTTGAATGTTCTTCTTTAATCAACTGGCTCGTGCAGAGACCCTGACAGCACATCTTGGCCGTCTGTTCCGGGAAATTTCCATGACTTTTGACATAGTGAACTGTCCAGACCCTACCATCCACCATGTATCAAGGACGGGGATTTGAGTCTGACCTCAAGCGGGTCTTTTGTAAAGGAGTCGCATCAGGTACCAATCGACATGACGCAAGGGTGAGTGAATTGTATAGTTGTCTCAACTGAGGTGAATTGCTACTTCAAAATTGTACATAGTTTGTACTTGCGTGTGACAGTTTGTACATGTAAATGCCCTGTGAAACACTGGCATGTCATCCAAGGTGGACGCCTGCTCTGTGCCCTATACTGCTAGGTATAGGCTCCAGGCCCCTAGTACTCGTGCCCAGAATAAACAGTCTGAAGATAAATGGACGGGTGAATCGCTTGTGATTGAGCCGAGGGTAAGATATTACTTTCTCAAATCATGGTTGGCTTTTCTTCTCGCTTACATAATGTGCAGAAATACTAACTTTTACATTTCTGCACCGATTACATAATATGTGTCCTCAGTCTTATTACATTTAAAGCCCATGAAGTCCCTAAGGGCAGTGAGAGTTACAGAGAGAGAGCATGCAGATGCTGTCCTCATTATACGCATGCAGAGCTGCATTGTGTGCTGGGGCTGCGTGGGTCTGCGCAGGCGCGTAAATGGCATGGCAAAAAATGCGGAAGAAGGATAAAGAAAGGCAAAATGATTGAAGAGAAGGACAGGATTATCACAGCATATAAATGAAACCCCACAATGTTATTGGAAACTTTGAAAGGTAAAATGTGTTAAAGTATTGTCATTATTTTCATGATTACCAAAGTACTTTGTGAACTATTACAGAAATGACCGATTAATCAATCATGAAACACGGAATGGCACAAGTAAAAAGACCAAGAGGAGGACGTTCTTACAGGGGATGACAAATACTTGAGAAATTAAATTGCAAGTACTTTTTGTTTAAAAAAAAAAAAATCAGTAAATTCAGTAAAAGAAAAAAAAATGGTTTAATGGTGGAGGACTCTCTGCATGGACAAATAGATCATTATTACCAGTTGTTTTAATTCAACAATTGGTCACATCATGCAAATGGGGTGTTTGTGTAAAGAACTCTACTGCTAATTACTCAAATACAACAGCTGTATAGTTCTGTGAAAGAAATCGTTATCTAATTGCATAATTTCTTTACAGCTTGTGAGGATCTTAATTAGCCTTTACACCTGGGTTAGGACAAGATGCAGGTGTGATACCATACACAGATGAAGATGTTCTTCCGCATCTTCCCGTGTCGTATCTCGTTTGGCCTTTTGCGGAGTATTGCTTTCTTTAAAAAGGACGGAGGTTTTTGCTAATTAGTCTTAGCGTTATTTTTGAGTTCTCCGTTCGACGGAGGAAGTGGTGGAGGCAGGAATGACATTAATAAACCAGTTAACTATGCGCTATGTCAGATGGTTGGGAAGCAGGTTCAGTAGGAGGAAGTGGCAGCAGATGGGACTGGGGGAGGAGACAGCCCACGTGATGATTTAATAGGTGGGATCTAGTGGGGAGTTAATGTCTCCGTTTAGTGTTGTGTGTGGTGCATTTTATTCAGTATCCATCCAGGCAATTTAGGTCAATGTCTTTGTGAAAGACATAACTGTTATTTTACAATCCAAACCTTTTTTGTCGGCCCACTTTTCTGGGTATTTTACAATGTGCAAACTCCTCTTCCTAACCTGCTCAACCACCTGCTATTTTTTTTCCTTTCTTCTCACAGTCATTTGAAATGTGAGGCACATAAAGGGACCATGAGACATCCGGCGGAAATCAGGAACACAGACGTGGCTGAGAAATGTGTAGATAGTACAGTATGTGCTAGTGATAGCAGGAATGGGGGTGGAGACAAAGGGTTTGGAACAGAAAGTCTGCTGGTGATCTGCGCTGGGGCTCTCAGCTAAGCCGTACTAGCTGAATAATTAGCTAAACTCTTGGTGAAAATACAGTAAGTTAAATATCCCCAAAGATATAGCTACTTAACCATTCCTAGGGTCTATAGCGTATGCTGGGTTTTGTGCTGACTGTCTTCGGGGAGTCAGTCACTTAATAAAATGGCTCTTTCTTTTCTAGTAAATGTGGGAGGTGAGTGTTTGGAAGACCTAGTTCACAAAATAAATTTCAGCTGGCCTTTTCTTATTAGAATTGTTAGCACCCAATGAGGACACAGATGGAGTCAGAAGTTAACTGGACCTGAGTACCACAGGGAGTATCAGGGGCCTAGAGTATCTGTTAATGATACGATAATGTTTGTTTAGTCCAGGGGGGAATTCATAGAACATTTGCCAGCAGTGGGATTCAGACCCGCATCACTGACAAGACTGGAGCCTTAACTCAGCCCTTTAAACTGCTCTGCCGTATCAACGCTTGACTTTTGCATGTTATTCAGTCAAAGGTTTCTGCGCGCCACAGGTTTTTACCACATTTACATTTATTTCATACTGTAAACTGCAGGATTTTTTTTTTGTTAAGCATCGGAAAGTTGAGTGAACAACTATACTGTAGATGAAAATATATGTTACATAGAATGTTTCCTTTATAACATGGAAAGAGTATGTAACAGCGCATGTCTGACATCCTATTAACGGTTGTGTGATGATGGCAGAGTCAAATTCATCCCATGAAACAGAGCAGTATTTAATGTCCCTTGTAGAAATAATGCCTTGAATTTTTGCTGTTATAACTGCTAGAGGAGGTGACTTTGACGAATCAAAGATGTCACATTTTCTTGCTAATAAAGGTGCTGAAATGGTGAACCTAATGTAAATTTATTTGTTAGCAATGAAAACTGTCTGCATTTCTAGTAAATGTGAAGTGAGTAACAGGTGAATGTAAAAAATCTCAGCAAGAACTTTAGACTGGCAGAGTACATGTTGTTTGCCATTCTGGGCTGTCTCAGTCCTGCATGTTCTTTCAGAACGTTTTTGTTTGATTCTAGGTCAGACTTTTAGTGACCTCGTCATTCGCAGCATGTGCTTAAAGTGTGTTTCTCGGTTCCTCTCACCAAGACATTCCGGGAGGGAGGAGGGTTTCTGTGTATCAGGTGTGGGGTGTGGAAGAACACCATCAAATTACTGTTCATCAGAGAACATTGACAGCTGAATTTGAATCTAGAATTTATATCTAGAATTCTGAAAATGACAAAGTTATTGTCCTGTGGGAATCCTCACTCCTACTTTCCTTCTTCTCTACTTTCCAAGCAGCTGGTACACTGGCAGGAAAAGGATACTGCTTCAGGTTTGTACCCCAAGGTATAAACAATGTGAATGTACCCCCAATGGTACAAAATGTTCCTCAGAATCCTTTTCTGTACCTTAGAAGGTACATTTACCTACACCTCGGGTACAATTGGCAGACAGCCTCCAAGTGATTGTAACCTCAGAGGTACAAATTAATATTCTTTTTACTGACACTGTACCATTATTAAGGGGGAGTATACTTTAGGTTTTAAAGCATATGTAAAAAATATTTAAAACACTATGCACTTTAGTTGCAATAAATGTGCAATGTGAGTGTACTCACCACACTATCAATCCTACATGTAAGTGGATGCAGGCTGGATCCTGATCCAGAACACGGATGAATAGCACTTTTATACATATTCCAGTGGCTTACGTCTCCAGTGGGGACGTTCATTGTCTTTCGTTTGGCAAGCTGTTCGATTACAGCTGCATTGTGTCAGTTCTGGCTCCTCGGTTAATGCGTGATGTTTCAACATAATGCAACACCCAAATTAGGCTTTGTGTGAGTAATATGATTTGGGTCCACATGAAGCAGAGTCCCTTTTTGAATTCAAAGGTAATTAGAGTTATGTGATGTGCACCCTGAATCGAATCCGGGTGGGATTGGTTTACCTGGGCCTGGGGTTTTGGGTAGAGATGACTGATTGGTTAGTCCCCTGTGAGCGAAGTGGCTTTGGACCGTCACTGTTCTGCCACGGCCCCACATAAAATGAAAAAAAAGATGAATAGAAGCTGTCATTTGTACAAGAATTAGCACATTAGAAATTGCTAGTGTTCACACATCCCATCATGCTCTCCTTTTTAAAGACGCACACGCACACATATAGAGGTGAGAGTGAAGCTTGGGATCTGAATAGGGGGTCCACCCAGCACCCCTAGAACATTTTGGGGGGAAGGGGGGGTTAAAGGTCATGCCCAATGGAACAGAGGAGAGGCAGTTACTCTGCCAAGCATGGGATTTGAACCAGAAACCTTCTGATCACAGGCACAGAAGCCGTGCTGGGGCCGTTTCCTTTTCAAATGTGAGCCTGTAACACAAGGAAAGGAGCCGAAATGTTCTCTTTGGGACTTAAGTATCATTCCGTGTTGAATCATCATCCCATACTTAACATTATAGACATTTTAGTCTCCCTGTTTTTCGTTTGGCAGGCAGTTGTTTTACTTCGTTTAATTCTTCTCCGGTCCATTGAATTGTCGCATTGGGGTCTGTATCTTTGGTTCATTTCTTTTTTATTAAACACATTTCCAATTTAATTCAGGTTTTATTCCATACAGCAGTTAAATGAAGCCACTAAAGGCTCCACGACGAGACGCAGGCTTTGTAATCGCATCACGGCGAAAAAATGCCTTTATGTTCCGTGGAACTTACGCTGCGTCGCTCTTGAAGAGCGTCTTCATCATTTGCTCTTTCTTCATTTTTACACGAAGCATTGAAATAATTTGTCTGTTGTGTCGTGCTTCATGCCGCAGTGGATGCTGTGGTCATCTGATTTCGGGACAGATATTTTGAATGTGTGAGAGACTTGGTGGGTGAGACACTCCGTGAAAATAAATCAGTGATCGCAACTGCTGGAGGTTCACACTTCATCTGCTCTTCGGTCTTGGGTCCTCCTGCCCGGCTGCAGTTTTGGTCTCCGCAGCATGTAAACCTTCATCCATAAACTGGAAGCTGACGGTGGTCTGAAAAAAAAAAACACTTCAGATCAATTTATTAGCCATTTATTAGCCATTTATTAGCCAACACGTGCAGCGATCCAAAACTTTAAGGATACATTTACCTCATACGTTTATCCAAGGTGATGAACACTTTTTTGAGTAAGCTGGGGCAGTCTGTCCCTGGAGCGATTAGGGTTTTAAGGGCTCACTGAGAACATCTGAGCCACCCCCAGGCTTTAAACCCATAACCTTCGCATTATGGACACCCGTCGAAGCCCTTAAGCCCCCCCGGGGGGGGGGGGGGGGGGGGGGGGGGGGGGGCGGGGGCCGGGGGGGGGGGGGGGG
>JAODJX010000040.1:13732597-13743800 GCA_026776945.1 Isichthys henryi | reverse complement strand
CCCCCCCCCCCCCCCCCCCCCCCCCCCCCCCCCCCCCCCCCCCCCCCCCCCCCCGCCCCCCCCCCCCCCCCCCCCCGACACACTGATGTATGACGATGGATTACACAGATTATTTTTGTTTGATTTGTTATTCTTTTGAGGAAGCAAATTACGTTAAAGGAATAAACTTATGGAATCTTGGTGCTCACAGCAAATGAGAGCTGTTTGTGTTACACAAAAACCTAATTGGTTTTTACATTCCTCTACAATGACTTCAGCAAAAAAAGGGAAAAAAAATCAATTTATCCAATCAATCAATGGAGCTTGGAGAGAAGAGAAAACATACAGTAATAGTTTAATTTCTCAACATAATCTGTTTTGAGTAGTGTATCACAGCAGTGGCGAGTGTTTAATTAGATTCTTCCTCTTTGAAACCAATTAATTATCGACATCTATGACTTTCCACGTAGAAAATAACATAACATACATTTTACCACCCAATGCGTGTATTTACATTTGATCCAAAACAACATTGACCTACGTTTTTGGTTGAGAAATTAGGGTCAGACAATCCCTGGAGCAGTTTGATGTTAAGGGCCTTGATCACAAGCCTACCTGCAAAAAGGAATTTGAACCAGCAATCAACAGATTCCAGGCACAGACTCCTAACCTGCTACACCAAAACGCTACCTGAAACAGAGCCCTAGGAGCCGCTGAGGTTAAAGAGCTCGCTCAAAGGCCAAGCGGTGATATGATGGTTCTGTCAACCAATGGATTCAAACCTGCAACCTTCTGGGCACGGAGGCCTTCAATATAGAACAGCCCCAATAAGATCTTGCATGTTGCTAGAACCAACTATATGAATATGGGTTTTGTAATGAAGGGCCAGTTCCTTGATCTGTCTTGGATAAGAGTGCCTTTCTGTGTGGAATACCTTGGTACCCCCAGTCCTCACCAGCAAATCCACGGAGGGCAGTTTCCATAATCCATTACGGGCAAACAGCTCTTCCTACAGAGGACTTTACATTTGTCCCCATGAGCCTCATCCATCTCTGAGCAGTGTAAATCCTCAGAGGAGAGTAAAGCATTTATCTGCAGCTCTTCTGGGACCTGGATCACATGCCTCAGCTTTCACCACAGTAACAATGTTAATGGATTTAACACCTTTCCCAGGTTGTTGCTCTTCTCATAGTTAGGTGGCACTGTGGTTTTCACTTAGAATTTATTTAGCAAATGTTTTAATGCAAAGAGACAAACATTTTTGAGAAAGCAGGGTCAGACGGTCTCTGAAGCAGTTGGGGCCCTTGCTCAAGGGCCCAACACGACATCACGCTGCTGTCCCTGGGATTTGAACCAACGACCTTCAGGTGATGGGCACACTGTTATAATCTGAAATGCCACACACTCTCCTCTTTAATTAGATTTTTTTCATACTTCAACAGATTCCATAATAATTTGCCTAAATTTGGTATAAAACAGACAGTGGGGCAGGACTTCCTGCTTGTGAGTGACCAGGCGAAATGGAAGAGACAGGAGAACTCTAGAGGAACCTTTGTACACCCAAAGTGTGTTCCAGCCACACCTGGAGGTGACAAACCAGCGTCATTGACAGAAACATGAGATCGCTATCCTAGCAGGCTTTCAACACCGCGGGCGTGCTGGTCTAGGAGACCCTGATACTACTTTAGCGATCGATCCGTCTCAGTTGAGGTGCAGGCCCAGACCAGGCGAGAAGCTGACGGTTCTATTACAGCTCTCAGAATATGGGCCCCTAGCAATCACACCCGGGGGGGGTCACAGAGGAGACGTTAGCATAAGGGGGTTACGAGGATGCGCACCCAAAGCCGAGAGATTAAGTGAAATAATTATTATACCGATCGATAGCATGAAGCTGGGAGAAAACCGAGGCTAAAAGATGAGCCATCGGCTTATTGACGCGTCAAGCGGCATATTTAGTTCTTTACGGAGCACGGGGCCCTGCTTTGTAATTCTAACAGCTTGGCAGCGGGTCTGACGCGTAATTACTTGGGCCTTTACCAGACACTCGAAAGAGAAAATAGGATTAAATACGCTAATATGGCGGCTAGGCCCTACTTTTTTTGTTCTTCCGATTTCCTGGTCGAGAGAGGCCCTTCATCCGCGGTCGGGGGTTTTTCTTGAGTCTGCCTGCATTCTTCAGTTTCGAATTTTTTATTTTTATGGCGGATTACTGAGTGACTGACAGCCAGCTTTCCTTTCGTTTTTTTTTTTTTTTTTAAATTTTGCATCCATTTCCGCTCCTATTTGCCGGCACCCTCCAGCGGCCGCCACGCCGGTGCTATCGGATTATCCGGCTGAGCCGAAGCATGCTGTTTATGAGCCAGGCCAGGCTAATGAATTTGGATGGCCAAGTGCCTCATCTCCGGACAGCCCCCCCCCCCCCCGCCTGGCAGTCACTGCTGAGTGCACTTTTTAATACATTCTCATAGTACCGGGCCAAGAGAAAAGAAAAATAAAACCTGTGAATTAAAAGTGCAATGTGACCTACAGTAAGATTTCAACTTGCTGGAGACCAAATTTTAGAAACAAAGCTAGCTGCCTACACGAAACACGTCAAACGAAAATAAAAAATAAATATTTGAAATACATCAATATTTTAACTGCAAATAAATGTCGTTGCATACCATTTTCTTAGAATCATGTGATTCATGAAATTGTACTTTCCGATTTCATGTGTGGCTGGGATTAAGCTGGCAACTTAATAGGCCTGTTCTAGTGGACAGGGAAATGCCAGTGCATTTGCAAGTGAAATCCTTAGAGGGTTCAGTTGGAATCATCTCTAGATCTTTGGGGGGGGGGGCAGTTTGTGACCTATGATTGGAAGGTCACTGGTTTGAATTCTGTGCATGGCAAAGAAGCCACATCCATAAAATGGTTCAGGGGCACCTGTTAATTGGCTAGTCCTCAGAGCCCCAGGTTTCACTCTCACCTCTATGTGTGTGTGTGTGTCTGTGATTGTGTGTGGGTGTTTCCTTGAAAAGGAGAGCATGATGTACCTTCCAGTGTACCTGTACAAATGGCAACTAAGGTTTCATTTCCATCAGTACTGAGTGATGTCACTACTGGTCAGAATATGATGTCATCATCTTGTATTTCTGCAATAGATCACTGCAGTTCATTATCCAGGGCATCTGGAGGCCGTGAACCAGGATGTTGTTCAAGTGGCCGCTGAGCGTAATGGAAAAGGACGGCCTCGGACTTAATCTGGCGCTAGTCTGTTTGTCCCATAACGCGACACTATATCAGAATAAAATTTAGAAAGCCCACAGCAAGCTGTATATAAACATCCATCCATCAGGAGAGCCGTCGGAATCAAGCCGTTAAGGGAGCTGAAGCTGCCACTGCTTTAGTGGTCAAAAACTAAAAAACATCCATCCATCTTCTATAACCACTAACCCAGTACAGGGTGGCAGGGAGCCTGGAGGCTATCCCAGAATGCACTAGGCACTAGGCTGGGGACGCCCTGGCCAGGATCCCAGACGTCGCAGGCTCCAGACTCATACACATATTTTTTAAATTACAGGAACTGCACTTGCGAAAACAGGTTTTTCCATTCTGTGAGGACACTGGTAGATATAAACCTTTAGATAATGGTGCTTTCCAGTCAGGAGTTCATCTACACTGATTAGATCTTCCCATATCCTTTGTATAATTATATAAGTCACCTAGCAGGAGTTGACAAAGTGCACCATAAAAACCATGGCGCCAGCTGTATTTGTTTCGTTTTGTTTTTTTTTCCCAGAATCCTTCTCAGTTTCTGTATTACATCATACTCCATTTCAGCCAATCGCGTGGGCCCGGTCTTGGATTCGCCACTAAGAGTCCATCACCGTATTGTTTTATCGGCATGTCACAGCTAGGGTAAGATGCAGTGACCCCCATCGTGATTATGAGCAGGTGGGGGCACGATGGGAAAGTGGGGGCTGTTAAGTGCCTGACACATGACAGCGATAGGGGCCGCCCTCATCTGCAGGTGCTCAGTTCGATGGGTAATCTCCAGCTCCATTATCCTCTAGCGGGACATTGCGTTGTCTATTTGCACAACAGGACAGCGTGAGCTGGAAGTGCGCGTGGCATTCTGCGCACATGCATGCGGGCACGCAATAAACGGGCGACGTTCGGGGATCACAGGGGGCATCAATTGGTGAGACGAAGAACACAGTGACTGTCTGTGATCCTAGTTGGACAGACCAGAATTATACAACAAGGGCCAAAAGAAGGAGGGGTTCTATTGTCATTTAGCAGATGACAGATTTGTACATTTCTTGCGAAATCAGTGGCCTGTACTATGAAGCGGGGTTAATGGCTTATCAGAGTAACTTGTCGGAGTACAAGTCACAGGACCAGTCCAACCCTGTTCACATGGGGTGTGAAGAATCTAGCTCATAGAGGAACAGTGAAATCTCTTGGCAACGTCTGGGATTTGAACCAGCAACCTACTGATTACAAAAGCAGTGTCTAAATGCGCTGAACCATAGACCACCCTCCCAAGGCAGTCAACCTCATGCCTTCATTAGTACATAAATAAATGATATTCAGTATGGATTTGGAGTTTTATGCTCGACGTTTGTTCGGCATCTTAAGATGCGCTGATCTCTGAGCTCTTCACAGAGGCTGGGGTGGCATGCAGGGATAAATTGCTGAATATTGTATTTACATACCCGCATGTTTCCGCCGACTCGCTCCCAAACCCTCCGGCAGACATGAACTGAAGAACAAAAGGGACATTTTTAACGTGTGACTTTTTCCACAGCACTGTGAGAAAATATTCCCCCCACCCCCATCACAGAAATGTGTGCGTCTACACATTTCTGATATTGGGCGTTATCAGATCTCTAGCTAAAAGTGAATATTAGATAAAAAGCGGGGAATGTGCGTGCAAAGAGAGCTCAAAATTTAGATATTTTGCCTTTTTTTTCTAAATAAAAGTTATGTGAGAGACCCTCTAGCGGAGAACCAGCCTACGTGGGGTTCAAATCCTGCTGTACCAAGTTAGCCTGCTGAGGTAGAGAGACCTAGAGAATTACCCATCATTCCATCTGGTGTGTTGGACTGCTGGCTTCCTCTAGGGCCCTACAGCGCCACCTACAGGTGATTTATCCTTTATGGCACTGTATTGGCACATATTCTCACCCAAATATGTTTGGCTGCTTGAGGAAACCCTTAGCTCAAGACTGTGACACATGTCAAGTTGACAGTCTTTGTGCCCCTTCCATTATGGGCAGTGGTTCTGGTTTTGGGGGCGTGGCTTATAAAACACTAATGTGACTCAGTGCTGGTTGGGTAGTGGCTAGTATACCTGCCTTCTAAACAACTGCTGCTGGTTCACTTCCTGGCCAATATGGCTATTCTGACCGAGAATTCCCTCCTGAGATCAATTAAGTTTGCATTACAAATATAACAAAAATCTGATAAAAATGTAAAAATTTACGCAATACCTAAATGTGAATCAGTAATCGTTCCTTGGCACTCAGTGACTGGTCACATCACACTTTAAAAGCAATGATTGGACAGAAACAAATCAGCAACTGGTCAGTGTTAAATCACCAGGGAGAGGTTTAGACCGTTTCCTCCATGCAGAACCGCCTCAACTCTGTGGCATCTGTGGGGTTACATGCACAACATGGTTCTTTTTTAAGTCACTGGTATGTAATGGAATTTGATCAGAATGTTTTGCTGTTCTTCCACAATTTTTAGAACAGATCTTTGCTCCTTGATACAGTTATGCTTCAATGTGAAAAACATACGAGGTCTGCATGTTAAATTCCCAGCATCCATGATGGAAAGCTACCGGTATCATAATGAAATGAAGCATCCCGGTGTTCGACAGTCTTTTATTTGATTCAATTTCTCTCCATTCATCGAACATAGTTCCAGAAACCTTGAGGATCAAATGAATGAGTGAGGGTCTCCTGTCTGTCTATGGCAGGGGTCAGGTGACTGTCATTGTTTGTATCGATTGGTTCCACCTGTCCCTTCTTTCCAGTACATCTTTTTTGCATTGATTTCACCTCCCTATCACTCGTTCCCGCTTTATGTTTATAAGGCAGTGTTTTCCTATAGCTTCCTATCTTGAGCTGTCCTGCCTCTCAGCCTGCCCCGTAACGGACCTTCAGAGCCCCCAGAATCGCGTGGTTCTGCTCTCCGAACCTTGGCTTTCTCACACTGTGTTTACGCATTTACTGCCATAACTGTACTGATATTTATTGTATTACTGTAAGCACTTTAATCTGTATCAGAGGCCGGAAGGACGTCAGACATTCCACTTTAGGCATTATGACTTCAGGGAGGCGGGTGAGGGACACCCGGGGGGGGAGGGGTGCTGGCTAAGCTTGAGTGGACTTACGGTTATACCTCCCTCCCTGGCAAATAGCATCGTGTTTAAAAATACTGCCCAAATACTGTAACCCAAAGTTTGATCTACAGATACTATGACAGTATAAAAAATTAGATACCTCGCCTAGTGTCGCCTGGGGGGGGGGGGGGGGTGTTGAGGTGCCACCAGTAGAATTTGCCGACTGGGCGGAGTGAAGTTTTGGCGGTGAAATGTCTTTCTGGCTAATTTTACTGTTGAAGAGCGGAAGGGCAGATTTCCGGGACATTGTACATCATTCACAGGTGTTAGGGAGCTGCTGACTATTCGTGGGAAGCTCCAAAAAGTTCACTGAGAGGTGTGACATCTGGGACGCGCAGAGTGTGATTTTCACTGCATAGTGTAACTGATTGCTTACTGTGGATAGCACGATACATTCTTAAATCTTTGAATCCTCCACCACACCTTCTCTTCCTGGACAGTATTCCGAATGATAAGAATCAACAAGACAGAAGACTTTCGCAGAGGTTGTCACAAACGTCTTTTCACGTGGGAATGATGTTCCTGTTTGGCCAGTCATGTGACATTATGAGTATGTAAACATTGGCCAGAATAATGTGGCATATAGGGCTGGCTGAGTTTTTATTGATGCAAGGAAACAGCCGACCCTAATTATCTTTTCATTTGTCTTTACCGTGCAGTGGAAAACAACCTAATTTAATTACAACCGAAAAAGAATAAAATGAAAAGGAACGTTTGTGTTCCTTGTTTTTCTGTTCAGGCTCTGTCTAGACTTCAGCACGTTTAGAGAACGGACTGTTCACACTCACCATAAACGATGTGTAAATGTCAATGAAAGTCAGACAGATGGACGAACAATTTTCACATCACTGTGTCTCCAAAGCAGTGGTCAAACACGACAAGGCCACAAGCTGGTCGTCACAGATGCGAAGCAGGGGCGCAGTGTTTATTGTTCTACTTCCCAAACTCAGAACTTGCTGTGCCCTTTTTTATAAAGGACACGGTGACTTTTACGCGGAGATGCAGAATGTGAGACGCATGCAATCAACATATCGAGCAGAACAAGAGGACAAGAGGCACACTTCAAAGGAGGAATGGAGAATGGCCAGCTTTGGGATCCATCGGGGGTCACTGTTCGGGGGTGGCCTTTAATTTTCAAAGACGTTTTAATTAACGCATACAGTTAGGGTTATCTTAAGGGCAAAACGAAATCAATTCATCAGATAAAGCTGTCAAGATGGACAGGAGAAAAATAATGAACGCAAATCCCTTCGGAATCTCCTGTGGCAAACTCTTTTGCACCTTTCTGAAATGGATTTGTTTACTTTGAAAACAGAATAATAACGTGAGCCTTAATTTACTTTAATTTACTTTGTTAAAGTACATAATACACAGTATAAACTCTCACCTGTATGTCATTGTCATCTTATGTATTATAAATCCCTACTTTTTTATTGTTTATTTATTGTCCTTTTTTGTCTTTGATGTTGTTTACTGATGCTGCTATTAGTGGGGAGCCAAACAGTTCACTGTGTGTGCAAAAATATTAATTTTCCGGCGTTTACGTACACGGCATGTGAAGCTCCCATTTGTGCAGTGTGCACAGTGAGTACAGAGAACCCTGAGGAGACCTTGCTCTGCTTAACTCATCACGCACTAAGGCTCGCACAGTCTTCGTAAAGATACTGCTCTGTTATGTTCTCCTCTGCCTGCAGAGCAACCGGTAACGGAGTAATATCGTCGGCTTCGTGGGGGCCGTCCTGGGACGCCGGCCGTGGACTTACAGTATGAAGATGGACCATATCATTAGCATCGAATGAGGAGTGGCACACTGCTCTCCACTGCCCCTGGAATCGGCTGCCTGAGGACTGAATGATGGCGAGTAATTATCTTTGACTCCCATCCCTCTCACACCACTTCAGTCTATCTCGGCTTTATTTCGCTTAAAGGCACACTGACGTGTAAGGCATGCGTACACACTGTGGAACAGCAGGGGGCGCCCATCCGTGGGGTGTCGTACATAACTGACTGCATAGAAACGTTATCGGGGCGCTGTTTAGGCCGAACGGGAGGCAGGAAAATCGGTAGTGACTGAAACTGGATGCCAGCAGGATTGTTTATGTCTGAGGCAGATTGTTTTTTTCTTTCCTCAGCATTGATTAACAGGCAAAGAGGTTACATTTGTCAACATTTCATGCCACCCCGTAGCAATTGAAGGATTAATAGTCTTGCTTACCCCCCCCACCAAAGGACTGGGGGTGCTATTCTCAAGTGAATATGGGAACACTGCCCCTCCCTCTTCACAACTTGGTCAAAATGATTAAGTCCTTTGCTATTGGAAGTTGGCTTAATGGTTTGGAAACCAACCCTGGCCTTTGGTTCAATTTCCTGTCAGGATCTCTGGGTTTAATTATTAATACAGTGGCTGATAGAATGCAGCCCCTCAGCCAGGCCCGGTATCCCCAAAGGGCCGTGCTGGGAGATCCTATAAATGTGTAGAGTTAGTCAAAACAAGTCCTTATCTTATTTCCCTTTTTTCTCTTTGTGTCAATATGCGGCAACATCTTCTCTCGTAACATCTCCAGGCGACACCTCAAGGTTTTTTTTTTGATAAACCATACACGTTTACATAAAATGCGTTTTTACATCTGAATTTGCAATTCTGTTCATTAGAAGACGTGTAGCTTTCAGGTCTGAGGCCAACATACAGCATTTGCAAACCCAAGAGAATGTAATAACCCGTGTTTCTGTAAAACTTTAACCTAAAATGGGATAAAACCTTCATCTCACAATGCAAAGATTAGATAAACTGGACTAAATCTGATTACAAATGTAAAATATTAGAAATGTAAAACAAAATAGTACATACTTTGTAAATACTGAAAACATTGATTCAAACTTCATCGTCTTTGTTGTAAAATATATGTAAAACTCTAAAATGATCAAATGAAATTTATAAGAAGGTCATTTCAGTCTGATATTCCAAGAGATAAGATTGCAATTAATTTTGAGTTGGATAAGCCAAACATCAAATGATGATATTTTGCAATAACACAATTTGTTTATGCAACATCACAAATACCATTTGAAGATCTTTGAACTTGTCAAATACGTTTGTCATAAAGTAATTTTTAACACATCCAAGAAGAATACTTAAAAACATAACTCTAAGGTTGTGTGAGTGTGCCCTGCGATGGGCTGGCCCCCCATCCTGGGTTGTTCCCTGCCTCGTGCCCATTGCTTCCAGGATAGGCTCCGGACCCCCTGCGACCCAGTAAGGATAAGCGGTTTGGAAAATGGATGGATGGATAACTCTAAGGTGTCAGAACATCTCTGTCGGCAGAATCTTTTGCATCTTAATGAAATGGAAAGTTTGTTTTAGTAACCAGATGCTGTCTAGATATTTCTGCCCCTCTGAAATGTAGATCTGGACGAGACGCTTTGAAAGAGTTCAGTTATCAAGTCATGTGGACCAGCCAGCAACATTCAGAATCAGAATCCTGGTAATCAACATGTACAAAATACACGGAATTAATTTTCGTGGTAGCCGGGTATACTGTACAACTGAAACATGCTGTCGAGACACAAAATACACAAAACAATATATAAAATAAAAGCATATAGAAGTGCATTGGGCCCATTTGGGGAGCTTCACACATGCGTGTCTGATTTTCAACATTGTATTTTCACTTTGTTTTTTGATTTCAGCCTTATCACTGTCAGTCCTTTCCCCATGTGTACGATATATGAACTTACAGGCTGACCTTTGGCTCAAATTAATTCCACACCATTTCTAAGTGGCTGAAACTTGACAAGGCATGTGACGTGTCATTGCTCACACTGGGAGTCAAAATAAACCGGGCCTGAATCGATAGGCCGTCCTCGCGTGCTGCCCCGGGGATCGATAGGTGCTCAACGGGCTGAGTGGATGGGGGTGCTGGCGTGGGCCTATTGACAGGGATGCCTGAAATATGTGTCTCAGTCACTCGATTGTTTTTATAATTAAAAGAGTGAGAGATGTTTAGTCAAGGCGAGGAATAGAAATCTCTCTACTATAATGCTATTGGGAGGTGTGTCACTCATAGAGCTACAATGTAAGATCTGTAATCAGAAGGTCGTTGGTTCAAATCCCAGCCTAGGCAGTGTGATGTCACCATTGGGCCTTTGAGCAAGGCCCTTAAGCCCCCACTGGCTCCAGGGACTGTCTGACCCTGTTTCCTCAAATATACTGTGTGATTGAATCTAATATATCAATGGCTCTTTAATTGATGACAAATGGTCTTTAGCTGCTAACTGGTGACATCTGCATTTTTGCTTGTCTCTGTGTTTTCCTTTGAGCCTCTGATAATTAAGATGGGAGGCGTTACCAGTGATATTCAGCTCATTCTGTCGGTAATATCATTTGCCAAAGCTGTAATCTTGCATCCAAGTAATCTAAGGTGTTTGTATTTTTCCTTTTTTTGTTTTTTTATTAGAAACATCAGGTATTTGATGCTTTTGTACAGTAGATCAATGTTTTTCTCAAGACATATGGTTTATTTTGGCTCACATTATTATTATTATTATTATTATTATTAATAGTAGTAGTAGTATTCGATGTGTTGTTGATAGAGTTATGCCGTCAGCAGCAGAAGTGCAATACTCTGTACAGATATGCAAGGAGACCCTCAACACACATCTGAGAAGCAGCTGCTTCTCGAACATCAGATGGAGCAACACTGAACGGGACAGGTTCTGAGCAGCACTAACCACCACTGGATGTCTCGGCTCATGCCAGGCACAGAGCCCAAAGATGCATGTTGGTGCACGCCCTGGATGGCGGCGCACGCCCCGAGCCCGGCGCCTACCGCT
>JAODJX010000040.1:13715282-13726802 GCA_026776945.1 Isichthys henryi | reverse complement strand
CATCTAGTCATACTTATATCATTCAGTCATACTAATATCAGTATCTCTTCATGCTAATGCCATACAATCATACTAATGTCAGCATCTAGTCATACTTATATCATTCAGTCATACTAATATCAGTATCTCTTCATGCTAATGCCATACAATCATACTAATACCAATATCTAATCATACAAATATCATACAATCATACCAATATCAATATCAAATAATAACAAATATCATACAAACATACTAACATCAATATCTAATCATACAAATATCATACAATCATGCTAATATCAATATCGAATCATACAAATATCATACAATCATATCAATATCAATATCTAATCATACAAATATCATACAATTATACAAATATCATACAATCATACTAATATCATCACCTGGAGGTCAACAGGCATAGCTGTGGACTTCAGGCTGTGACTTTCTGAATATTGGTACCTGAAGGATATCACTGAGGCCACCTCTTGCACCCATGTGTACATGCGGTGACCACAGCATAATGGAATTTGACACATGTAGCTCAATAGCAGGGGATTCCCAGGAGCCTCTTAGACTCTGATTTCTCCCCAGCTGACTCTGGCTGACGGGTGACCGTCATGGAGACCTGGCAGGAAATCTATCCACTCTCCCTGGGTGTTCAGCTGGAGTGGTGTTGAAGATGCAATACCTCCTCTTAGCAAAATTGATTTTTAAGAATACGGAGGGGAGTGTGTAGAGCTTGTATCACGTAAGGTAATCCATGGTCCGGTAAGTGTTTGCGCATTAAATCCTTTGTTTCACCTTTATGAACTTGACCATTCAAACCATATATTTGCATGGGACCCCCAAGATTTGCAGGCCCCCTGTTGGTCACTTACAATCACTACACTGAAGGGGTGGGAGGAGGGGCCTGAAGTGACTCTTTTAATAGGGTTCCAGAAGCAAATCACAGGCCCTTGCAGGCCACACTGCCATTTTAACCCCATATGCTAAGCCTCTTAAGGATTTCTTAACACTGAATGTTTGGCAAGACGCTTCCTAGTCTGCAGATGATGTATTTACTGAACAGAATGAGCTTTGATGAACTACAACCTCTTCCTCCCAGGAAACAGCCGCCCCTCTCCAAACGAGATTCATTCCCTCACCTTCCGCTTCGATGTCTGATTGCCATCCAAACACCATGTGTTGCGGCAGGTAAGTCGAGGTGCCTGTTATTTTATCATTAAGTCCTTTCAGAACTCGAGGACAGCGGCTGCTGGTTCAGCAGTTACTGAATGCATTGTTAGCTCAGGCCCACGAGGCTAATATACCGTAACTTTATCTCATAGTCGGTTCTACACAGCTGCTCATCTGGACTCATAAGTCTCGAGCACCATGATATGCATTCATAGGTCAGCATGGCCAGTCGCCGCAGTGCACTCTGCCTTCACTGCAAATCACAGTTCTTAGGTACAAAATAAGGAGAAGAACCATGTTAAATAATTTAATTAGCAGATACTTTTATCTTAAGCATCACACTTTTTCTCTTATTTTGAGAAGCACGGTCAGTCAACCCCCAAAGCAACAGGGGTGGCTAATGGCCTTTACACAAAGGCAAAGCTTCTCCGCCAGTCCTGGGACTTGAACTTGCAACCTTCCGATTAAAGGTACTGTATAACATCCTAACCCACAGAGCCGCATAAAACTACCACGTTGGAGTATAAGTGCAAGTATACAAAGAAGAAGATTCTCAGCATTAATTTTAATGCATTAGAAGAGGAATACAATGATAATTTTCAAACTTCCAGAATGATAAAATGTATTGTTTAGCCATAAATTATTCAAACATTGAAGTTGTTTATATCAAAGGTCCTTAATAACGAATGCATTTCCCCAAGCAGAACTTCCTCAGATCTGGCAACCTTATGAGGTATTTACCATACATTGATGCGTCTAAACTGCTGCGACTCTCCACCAAAGACACCGTAGGCCGGCGAAAGCCGCGCTGAGGCTGCTCTCTCTCATCCCGATCCTCGCATTGTTCCCCAGAAGCACTCTGGCACCATTTCATCTGTACCTTTAATATTTCATGGTTTGAATCTGGCACCGTTTGAATGCTCTGCTTTGATCTGCCCGTAAGAAGCAAAGCTGATATTTCTGCTGCTCTGTTCGGATACACGGGGAACGGGGATGGAGATACAGTAACACTCCAGTGATCTCCGCAGATTGTCTTTCTGAGGAGCGACACTCTGAACAAGTGGCCCCACAGTCTGTAAAACTGATATTTTGACAACTGCCCTTGAAAACAAATGTAATAGAGCGAAAGCATGCCAGAGGTGATCCGTGCACCAGCACCAACTCCGGAGATGAGCAATGACAATTTTCAGCTCTTTATGCCGAACCCACCAGCCACCCTGTCCACAGGTTCCCCTTTTCAACAGAGAGATCTGCTGCATATCTCTGCAGGGCACATCTTCACAGACTCAGCTCCTCTCTGGAATCAATCAGAAAGTGATGTTCTGACCACCCATATGCACGCTGCCTTGCTTCACCACATACCCAGATTGTACGCTGCCTGAGCCGGAGTTCAGTCCCCTGGAAGCGTGAACTCGGGGACGCTGGTTACGAACTGTGACATCGTGATCTGCTGCTGACACAGACCTGACTCACCAATAGACTCTGACTATGACCTCAGGATACGTCTAGCTCATTTCCTTTGTATTCCGTAATGTTAGCAGGGCCCGTCGACTTCGGACCCCGAAGGTTTTTTTTCCCTACCCGCTCATGAGTTTTTGGTTCCTCTCCTCTGTTCTGGCATTCTTCCCCTCTTCCTTTCATCCCTGTTCCATGCACCATACTGTATAAATGATGCAATACCTCACTGCCCTACACTCTTTTCAATTACCTTGGGGGCATCTGTGTTGCAAAAGGCACCATATAAAAATAAACAGAAATATGAGGATAGGGCATGCTCCTGGTGGCCTTAGGACTTCCAGTCACTGGTATGTCGATGTCTCACAGGCGCAAGCAGAGCTCCAAAGCTGACATCATGAACTCTCCGTGCTTCAGCGCGTTATAGCGTTGTTGCTACCCACCTGCTGGAGAGAGAACAAGGTCGGGGGGCTGGGATCACCTGCTTCAGTGCACCCCGCTTCATTTTCCAGCTCTGTGGAATGTTCCGGAACAACTTCTACCTCAGAGCTGTTGCCATGCTGAACTCCGCCTGCCCTCATCTCCTCCCACTGCTCGGGGATCACTGCCTCACTAGCTTTTCATAATGGAGGGAAATGAAAGCCCAGTCCTGGGCAGAGATGGAAGCAGCCCCCCCCAATGGTTTCTGCTTTTCCACCTGCCAGAAACAGCAGCTCTTCCTCGCCATCAAGCCAACTTCCTCTCACTCTCTGTCTGGCTTTGGTTTCTGGGTCTGGTTTCCTTAAAAGGGTCAGACCCTATCTGTGGTCAGAGCCCGTTGTAGCCAGCTCTCCCCAGAGATCTTGCTATACATAAAAAAGAACCCCCCCCCAGTCACACCCCCACTATTATTTTTCTTTTCTGTTCCCATCCCCTGATGTCCATGTTGCTCTGGTCCTGTTTCATCCGTTTTTGACGGGTCAGCCTTCGATTGTGGGGGATATGGCTGCTACAGAGGCTGTGTTGTATTCAGAGCACAAACACGACTTGGCTAACCCACCCCACCCCCGCCCCCCCGCCACGCACCCCAGCTCTCCTCCCGTCTCATTTTTGGAATTCATCCGGCCCCACTCAGAATTTCACTGACACGGCTACAGAGAGTAGATACTGCAAATTCTCTCTCCAGAGCACTAAAAATAACGATGGACTAGCAACTTCCTGCTTCCCGCACCTTAAATTCTGTCTGTTTTTCTGTATGAATATTATCTCTTTAATCTGCAGATGAAATGGGGGCTTGTAAGACTCATACCTGTTGACTTTCTTCATTTATTTATTTATCGGGAGTCTTGCCGAAGCCTGGCTCGGTTTGTGAGGAGTGGCTAGCAAGCTGAAAGGAAGATCTGTTTATGTGAGCTCTGGAGCAGAATCACTTCAGCTCTGCAGGGTACATTTTCATAGTTTTTTATTTTTTATTTTATGGCTGGTGTTCCTAACGCGGGAGGTGGTAGAGTACATATATTTATATATACTACTTTGTGCATATATGTCCTTATATTTGCACACATTACCACAATACATGTTTGCATGTCATCGAGCAGATGCTATTATCCAAAACAACATGTATACTGGAGAATGCAGGGACGGTCCCTGGAGAAACTGGAGGTTAACAGTCTCACTCAAGGACCCAAAGACAACATCACTCTGCTGACCCCAGGATCTGAGTTGTTAGCATCCTGATCACAGGAACGGCCTCCAAATCACACCAGCACCAGTGCTACACAGATACATTCTTACACTGCACCACCGACCCTGGGCCGACATGCTTTCGTGTTCATATTGGTGAGCTGTAGGACCCTGGTGTTTTGTGGATCAAAGCCCGATATCAGACCCAGGAACTGGAGCAAACTGATGCACGGTGCATAAGTGTTTTAACCAACAGAGCTGTCACTTCCTACAGCCCAGATGGGGTGTCCTTGGAGAAGGTGCTAAACACTCATGGGGGGCAGGGGACGTTAAACCTCTGTGCCTTCTGATCAGAAGGTCGCTGGTTTGAATCCCGTACTCGGCAGAATAATCACATCTCCATTGGGCCCTTGTGCAAGGCCCTTAACTCTCCAAAATTTGTTCCAGGGTGCTGAATGGACAGCTGACCCTGCACTCAGACCCCAAGCTTCACTCTCGCCTCTATATATGTGTGTCTGTGTCTTTAAAAAGGAGAGCATGATGGGATATGTGAAAACTACCACATTCCAGTATACCTGTACAAATGGCAAGGAAAGCATTATTCTAGTCGGGGTTCCCTTTTGACAGTTAGTTTTTACACATTTTTTGAACAATTTTCATACTAAAGAAGAAGAAATAATGAATAATGAATAACTATTGAGAAAAGTTAAGGAGCAGTCAATGATGTCATACATAACAGATCTTACCAGAGATTCTGGTGTAGTTTTTGATCAGCAGAAGATGTTGGAACCATCGGCGTGGACCAGAACTCAAACATCATCACGGTGCAAGAATAAGGACCAGACCAGGACCATCTGCCTATTGAAGAAAATGACCAAATTGTACAGGTCATACTCTCCTTATGCCGGGGGTAAAGACCTCTCTTTACTGGCAATTTGCTCTGCATGCTAGATTGTTAAATATGGATTTGATTATAACATGCAGTTTGTCCATTTTTGCATTGTTAATTTTCTGCCGTTTTGGGGCCCCTGGTGTAATGATCGGCAGACCAGCCCACCTGTCTCTGGCTCGGCGCAGTAATGCCGAGGTAATGAGATCCAAGCAGGCCGACCCTCTCCGGAGCTCGCTGCTTAGCCAGAGAAGGTGGCATGTTTCCTGCTGGGTAGCGTTCATCTGTCCTCATGGCTCGAGCGTGAAGGGTGGAGACCAAAACTCGTCCCAGGTGTCCCAGAAAAGCTGCTGCGTTGCCTTAAATTAGTAATTAGTTTGCTGATGGATTCCCCTGCTGGCTGTTTCCACTGAAACAATCCTCATTACTTTGCTCATAGTTAAAACTGAGCCGACCGGGAGTCCGTTGGTGGACACTTGAGTTCCTCAGCGTCTCCCTGGTCGTCCTTGCTGGTTGATTTGATTATATTCCCATGGTTCTGATGCTTGCGGTTGAGGTTTGTTTTTTGGGGGAAGTAGTGAGTAGATTTACGATTCCAGTCCAGGAAGGTGGTGATATTCCTGCTATCTGTCAACAGCTAACAGCTCCTGTCCTGAACCAGACTACAGGCAGCTCTCCGCTCATGTAGCACTGGCTTATGTTTCCGTTTACAGAAGCACTAATGCAATAAGCGGCATTCACTGAAAATATATCACAACTTTACCTTTTCAGTGATGTAATTTGTCTTCTTTAGTATGTGTCACTATTATGTTTTTCGTGTCTTGAATGGTATTGAAGGAGCAACTCCAATGTACCTAAAATCAAGAACTGTCTTTACTGCAGTAGTAAATACAGTTATAGAAAGTAATAACATTTTTCTTACAAATGACCTATAAACACAGACTTTGAAGAGAAGAATGGAACTCTCTCGATTTCCTCTATTGCTGTATAAAGAAGTTTGGTAGATCTAATGTCTTTGTGTGTTGCATGTATGCTTACATATGTTTGTGTTAAAGACGAGTTTTGGACACCCATAGTCCAGATTGTGTGGCCCTACACATTTGGACTAGGACATCAGACAGAGACATAGACTCAGACTGTATACAGCCAAGACAACGGCAACCATCTGCCTTGTGTTGGCAGCTAGTGTGAGCTCTGCTCTGGGCACCAGTTGTGTTTACCAGCACTCAGATCACGCCTTTGCATGGCGCCCCCAAGGTTTGGGCTCCTCTGCTGGCCACAAACAGTTAATACACTAAATATTAAATATTTCCATTCCTTATTTAGCAGATGCTGAAACAGTATGTTCTGCTAAACAACTAGCTAGCCATGAAGTTCTGACTTAACTATTTATTGAGTTTTTGAAATATCTGTTCTGGGTGGTGTGGGTATCTTGTCGCCATGTCATATAAATTTGTTCGAGGGTCTATGTATATTTTCCTAACCTCGTATCCCTACAAGCATAGTATGCCCTAAAAAAGCAGACTGTGGACATGAAGCACAACGATGTTTCTAAAGGTGGCTTCTTAATACAAAAAAAAACTTTTTTGTTATGGAACTTCACATATATTGGTTCTCGCATGGGTATAAGCAGACTCCACAATTTTACTACATGTGCATTTTTTTATCAGGATTTTGAAGCATGTTTAAAGTGTGTTTTTCGCTTTTACTGCATCAGAGCCCAGGAAACAGCGCGTGAGCATTTTTGTGTGAAGTGGCGTTTCACCTAAACCATGGTAACGCGCCGTGCTTTTGTGCTTTTCTGTCTTGACGGCTGGTCCTGCCAAGGCCCCAGTGTGCATGTATTGGTGCCTGTTGATTGCAGCCATACAGAAAATATCTGTCTGCCTCCGTGTTTCTTTTAAGTTCTCCATGTCTGTTTGTCGAGTTTGCAGGAAAGGCGACGTTGAGGGTGCCTAAGTGTGCTGGAGCCTCGTCGAAGCCGAAGGGCAGACTGCTGTACTCGCACTAGTCATGCCATACCCCCCCCCCCGCTTTGCCAGCAGTGCTTCAGGCCAGCAGATAAGCAGCAGGGGGATTGTGGGAGGGAGAGTGGGGCTGACTGGGCCTACAGCCTGGGCCATGTGAGTTCGCGTCCGCTCCCGATTCATCTGCCTCTGAGCGCCCGTGTGAGGCGTCACTCAGCAGCTGTAAATGAAGGAGTGTGAGCCTACGCGAGTTAGCAGAGTGCATGCAGCGATGCAGTGGGTGTCGGGACAGGGGGGACACGCAATGTGTCCTCGTGTATGCAAGAACACGCGTGTCAGTGTGTGTTTCTGTGCCTGTGCATTTATACACAATAGAATGTAATTATATTTGCACCTGTAATGTGCCTGCATGTATAAAACCGCCCTTCCTTATATAAGTCTGTATATCTGTGTGAACTTTGAAATGTGTTTGTGGTGTGACATGAATGCATATGTATATGTGTGTGGGTGTGTGCATCTCTGGGTTTATAGTGTAATTACATTTGCACATATAAAGTGTTTGCATATATAACAGCATCCTTACTTATATAAGTGTCTATTTTCTATATTAAACTTAGATGTGGTTAATAAATGTGTATATTTTTGTGTGTCTGTGTGTATGTGTGTGGGGGAGGGGCATGTATATATCACATTGTTGGGACCAGATATAACCCATAATGTGGTAAACACTTATTATTTTGATGTTGTGGGGACATTTTTACTGTTCCCACAAGGGGAAAGTCAATTTTATAAAATCTTGTGAATATGATAAAAAAAAACTAAAATAGTCCAGTATTTTGTTTGGTTACTTATAGTTAAGGTTAGGGCTGGATAAAGGCTATGGTTGTCATACTTAGGATTAGGGAAATGACCATAGAAGTGAATGGAGAGTCCCCACAAAGATATAGATATCTAATGTGTGTGTGTGTGTGTGTGTATCATGCATGTAGGGTGAGTAAGGTAAGATCTGGCTGTGGGTGACAGCCATTGATCTCCGGGGTGAAAGTCTGTCGACTCAAATATCTGACTTCCCAGATGAGAGCAGATTGCTCCAGTCGTGCTCGGATTCGGATCTCCAAGAAGCTGTTGGTATTCGGGTCTCGTTGCTCCGTGCCAGAGGCCCAGAGGAGCGAGCCCGTCCGCGGGAGGCTGCCTCGCAGCGTTTCCCGCCGTCACACGGCCGCCATGCCCCACCGCTCTCTGCGAGGCTTTCGTATCGATCGCCCTCCCCAGCCACTGTTACGGCCGCGAGGATCACCAGCATGGTTATGCTCATTCAGTCCTTAAAACTCTTATCTTTTGCTAAAAAATGCATAGTTTTATTTCTATTCCCATCTCCTTCACCTTTTTTACTTTAATTCTGCACCCCATGCTAACCCCTGCACCAAAAAAAAAATTTTTTGTATTCGACAAATAAAAGAATTTCAGCGTAGCGTGGAAAGTGAAATATATTTGAAAATCAAAAGCCTGAAATTTAAATGACACCTACTGTACCTGAGCATAAAAAAGGTAGCAAAAATTACAATTACAGTCCAAGCCTTTTCCTCCTTAGAGTCTGGTCTCCAGGAGTGTATGCATTGTGATTGAAATACATGTCCCTTCCTGGATGCTATTGTGAGGAGATGAATACGAGAGTCAAGTGAGATTGCAGGTGCCTAGGAGGAGGTGAAAGACAACATGTTTACTGCAAACTGCACCAGCGGCTCTTAAGAAGCCCAAACTATTACTATTAAAAGATGAAGAGGACAAGCTGACGTCTGCACGTCGCCCAGGCAGCATGGTGTCATTGTCGCGTTTCAGCGAGGGTTCCTGCCTGGTCTGCCTCTTCCTTTCCTTGTTTTAACCACTGAATGGGGTTAGAACTCGAATGTTTGCCCCTCCACAGCTATGGGCAGAGGTCACATACCACCAGCTTCTGAAGGGGCTAAGATCGAGGGCATGATATTGGACGAATAGCTCGCTCTGTGTTCAGAGCACAAGCCTCACTCTCACCTCTATGTGTGTGTGTGTGTGTGCCTTTAAAAACGAGAGCATGATGGGATATGTAAAAACAACCATGTTCCTAGGTAGTGGTCTTGCACAAATTGAACATAAGGCAATTTTTTTTCAATCAGGGATGCTGGCCTGGTTTGGTAGCACAGGTTAACCAAGCAAGTTCACTTGGTGAGACACAAACACAGTTTTGCTGAGTGTCTTGAGACGTATCGTCACACCCCCCCCCCCCCCACCAGATCCTTCAAAAACTAAACAAGTTGCTAGCAAGAAATAAGAAGAGTAAGAATGTCATAGCTAGCTAGCTGTATAGTAGAACATGCTACTTCAGCATCTCCTAAATAGGGAACGTGTTTATTTAATATCTTGTGTAGTGACTTTTTGTGGCCAGCAGGGGGCAAAACCACAAGGACCCCATGCGAATGGGTCATTTAAGTGGTGGCAACCACTACCACTGCAGATAATACATCCAGAGTTTTCAGAGCACCTTCAAACCACAGGCCTGGAATTCTCCCACTAAATCCCTTTTTGATTACAGTCATTCATTCACATTTACATTATTTATTATTTAGTCCAAACCGACGTACAAGTGAGGCTGGTAATGCATCACAAGCATACAGCTGTCAAGGGGCAGCTCAGGCACAAATGCTGCTAGGCTGAGCCTCCGCTGAGTGACCAGCGACAGGTGCGGGAAAGTACTGGAACAAGAGCTACAGAAAACGCCATTAGAACCTAGCTAGTTAGATCAAAGCATTATGAGGACTAGGTTCCTACAACAAAGACAAGTGAAAAATACAAGATAATAGCAAGCAGTTGCCAAGAGACCATAACCAAGGAATTAGCAACACTTTCTGTAACAGAAAGACGCTGTAATTTATCATCTGATGTCTGCTTTCAACAAGGGGAAGTCGCCTAACATACAAGTGTTATCTGAATGAAATAAAATCAGGACAGATGATCTTTCATGATACTTCAAACTATAAAGGGGATTTGATGGTTAGGTAGCTTTCAGGGGGTGTAATTATATGGGCAGTAGAGCAGCAATTAACCAATCAGCAGGCTAAGTATGAAGGGTTTTAGAATGCTATTTACGCAGCCTTCTCAATAAAATCCCAGTAATCACAATGCTGTTTGAGCTAGGTAATATTTTGCTAGCTGTGCAATCTTATGAAGGCGTGATGGGCTGCAGCTCTGCTGTGTCTCCCCCTCCAGCCATTAGTGAGTCGAGCCCCCCGCAGAGAGCAAATAGCGTCGCTCACTGTAATCATCTCCCTGGCAACCAGCATGATGCCGCTGTGTCAGCGACCAATCCCCTGCAGCTACGTAGCCTGAGTTATCAGGCAACCAACAGCTTCTCAGGATGATAACCTTAACTCTATGCTGTCAAAAATGCTTTAATTGGCCCTTTCTGTCATCTTATTTCTTCACGTCTCAATAGTCGTTTGCTTATTTGTCTCGTCCGACAAGGACCCTTTAGTGCGCGTTTTATACAATAATGGGCCAGAAAGTTTACAGCCTGTTTATTTTTATTGTTGAGATTTAAGGCTCCATTAAAATCATTAAAGTGCAGAACTGTGATCATTAAACATGGATGCTGGTATTTGAGGGAAACAGTCAAGCTGAAGTGTAATCTCACCAGCATAGATGACTGTCCTTAGTTTTTGTTCAGTTACATTCCTTAGTTCTGGTCCCTAACACTGCATGGTCATCCATCTTTAGCGAAAACGATTCGATGTGTTCGACTCACGTCAGTTCTTGCCGTCCCTTACACCACAGACTGAGTGGCTCAGCATACCCATGGCAGTAAATTCATCAAACTGACAATCAGAGCTGTAAATTGATGCTTCAACCTGACAGCTGAATTAAAGGCCGTCTGTAGTCGGCGTGGAGTAGAAGCCAAAACCCAGAGAGGAAGCGGACAGCTCAGAAATGCACCCGAGTCGCAGCGGTAATGCGGACCTCTCATCAGCGCTCCCTTAATTTGCTCCCATTGGGTCGTTAGCGTAGGTGAAGGAGCAGCTGTCCGTTAGAGAGCGACGGCACGGTGGAGAAACTGGAGCAGTGATCGATTTTCAGGACCAGGAGAGATGGCAAGAGAACGGTGACGGAACCACTGTTTAAGTTTTAAGCATAGGCGTATTTGTTTGAATTTGGAGAAATTTGATTGGATGGACAAGGGGCCGAACAGGAAGTAGGACATTTTTGTGAGTTGTATGGTCTGGAAACACATGAGGAATGCTGAATAAATCGTTGAAGAATGAATCCTCCAATCTCCATCCATCCATTTTCCAAACCGATTATCCTACTGGGTCGCGGGGGGTCCGGAGCCTATCCCGGAAGCAATGGGCA